>JAODKC010000003.1:466682-482234 GCA_026777985.1 Mormyrops attenuatus
TAGTACTCAAGTGGTTGGTTGAAACAAAATCCTGGTCTGGATTTTTACTTTCTGGACCTGAAATTGCCACCTCTGATAATGAGTATGTGATACGATCTTTTAAGCACCTTGTTGCTTCCCTCCTTGGTTGGTTGTATTTGACTTTTGCATTGATTTGCATTGCAGCGGGAGAACCTGCAAGTTCAGAGTCCCATCTATACAAATGTCAGACTAAGACATACGTGACTCACCAGAGGCCCCAGGAAGAAGTACCTACACTCTCAGAAAAAAGGGCAAAATTTTGTACCTTTGCTTGTCACTGGGGCTGTACCCTCATCCCAAAGGTACAAACCACAATAATGTACCTCCAATGGTACTGAAACATTCCTTCGAGTCAATTTATGTACCTTAAAAGGTACATTTACCTACAGCTAAGGGTACAATTGCCAAACCAACTCAACTCAACTCAACTCAAACTCAAGTGACAAGCAAAGGTACAATTTTTCCCATTTTTTCTGAGAGTGTAACCTAAAATCTCTGCAGGCTGAAATCATAAATGTAACTCTTGCCAAATGAAACATTGAATACTTTCTCAAAAGTCATTAGCCCCTGCTAACTGCCCATATTATTGTATTTTAACTACACTCATTATATACCTAAAACCATGTTAGATTTTGAGCAAGTCATGTAGATGATATTGTAATCAAATCAGGACAGATTGCTGAATTGAGAACAAATCAAGGACGTTTTTGGTGTTATCTTACATATTTGTTCTGTAGGTAAAGGCTTTGATTCTGAAAGACGCTGAGCGCTACAGTATGCCGTGAAGTCACAGTGGGATGTTGTAACAAGTAGAGGAGCAACTCCTATAAATGTCATCTGACAACAAAAAGGCACGTCAGTGTTATAAATTACCCAAAGGTGTGGCTCCTACCAATGACATAACAGAGGCTACGCTACGTGTCTCAGATGTTACTCGATGCTTTGATTGCTTGGTAACCTGCTGGATTGCTTGGTAACCTGCTGGAAAATGTTGTGTTACTTCACCATTGGGCAGCGTAACCAGAATGTGAAAATGCAGGAAAAGATCACAGACGGAAGCGGAGGGATTGAGAATTCAAAGCGTATGACATTAACTCTGAGAAGCCAGTGACGAATAGTCAAATTCACGAACACATAATGTCCTGTCCTGACACTATGCGGGATAAGAACCTCGCCTTGCCAGCTATCTATGTAGCAATAATTTGTGTGTTTTCATAGTTTTTAATCTGCAGGACAAAAAAAAGCTAAATCCTCAACTCTTTATCTGAGTAAAGATTGAGCTCTATGTACTGGCAGAATTACATTTGGCATCCATCCACCCATCTTCATGAGCCACATACGTAATTAGGGTCAAATTAAGCCTATCCCAGGATTCACAGCATGAACAGTACGGTCCATCCTAGACAGAACAGCAATTCCTGTCCGGGCACAGACAGACGTATTCAAAGGGGATGACCAGTTTCACTTGTTCACCCTCAGCATAATGAACCGGCACTATTCACTGGGGCACTATTACGTCCCGTTACGTCCAACACCTTCAGCAACTGCAGCGTAGCCTTAACTATACCTATAAGTGATAAAAATGAATCCTAATAACAAGCATTTGCCTTGACACAGTTCACTGTGTACTTGCGTTTATAGTGCTGGCAGAATGAATGAAATGACGTTCAGCCAAAGACAGGTTTTGATAAGCGTTACCTTTTAAGGTGGCGTCCCCCTCCTTCCTTGCCTTATGGGACTTCAGTCCTGCTTCTAGGAGCCAGATACGAACTGTCCTAGCAGTGCACTTCACACCTGCACTTAATGTTTCCCATTCCTTTCGAAGGTTACTTGATGTCATCCTACGATTCATGAGAAACTGTCGGATAACTTAACACTCATCTCTGGCATTAGAAAGTGGCTTCCGCCCTCTACCTGAGTGGTTTCTGGCTGTTCTCAGTGTCTCCTGCTTCACCTTGTTCTTGTGTACACATTGTCTTACACATTTTGAACCTGGAAGCAACCTGCTGCTCAGTGTAGCCTTCTGCCAGCAGAACCACGATTAAATCAAGATTTAAAAATATAGACTTGTATAAAAAATATAGAGCGATCTTATTTTTTTCCGAGGTTCTACCTGCTTTCCAAAAAAATACATATTTTCGACCACAAGGTGGCGCTAAAATAGTAAGCATTCTTTTTAATGATTGTTATGAGTCTGTATCATCAAAATAGAGGTTATCACTGTACACACACACTCCTAGACTTAGTGTTTTATTATTTGCCTGAAGTGTTAATAAGACATGAAGCATTGATGTTGTTCTCTTATCTCTATTAATATATGATTACCTCAACACATGATACATTTTTATGGAAATTTAGCGGTGGATTACATTCATAGCAAGGAGGAAATGCTTTTGTCGAACCAGTTCTCTACAGACAGCCTCGTCTGGGAAAGAAGAGAAATTGTACTGCGGTCATGCTGAAATACGACGTATTTTAAGCCTAAGAAAACTGACACTTCCTAATTTAACGATGTTTTTGGAGTCTCAGCGTATTTTCAGGCCGTGGGTAGAGAGAAAACGCGGAGACGACATACAGCCTCGAACATGGAAGACGGACTTCTCCATTATTTCTTGCGCCCAAACAGAAAAGTAGTACCGGTCCCTAACAACCAGAACTCTTTCACTCCACTCCAGAGCGTTATATAGTTCCCTTATCTTTTATACGTTAGATAAAGAATCAATAATAAAATAAACATGAAATTATGAAGTAATGAATCTTAATGCAAATAAATCTCTTCTTACACTAAAATACGCGGAAGTTTCATGCACACCTGTATCAATGTTAACTGTCTGAGAATAAAATTAAGCTTTGATTACATTGCGCCCCATTTGCAAATCAATTACCTTGCCATTCGGTTGGTTTTCATGTCTAACACGATAAAAACCAACAAGGTACTCAAGGGAGGAACAGAAACTCTGTAAACGACTGCGACTTTGATGGTTAACATCTAAACAGATTTTAATAAAAATACAATGTCCGTAGTACATCTAGCATGTCCACTATGGAGATTTTATTTTATAGATGTAAGTAAATTGTGCTGCATTACTGATGCACATTTTCATAGTTTTAAGTTCTACAAATAAACATATTCTCAGCTTTTATTAATACACCATGTTAATTCGATTTAGCTTTTTCAGATTTTAAAGATATAAATATATATTATTATCACTGGGGCTGTACCCTCAAGGGTCTGCTAACTGTATACCCTAGCTGTAGACAGAGTTGGGGACTCGAGTCACTGACTTGCAACTCGACACAGACTCAGGTCACAAATGTGATGATTTGGAGCTCGACTCAAAACTGAGGGAAAGACTTGGACTCGACTTGGACCTGAGGGCAGATACTCAAGACTTGGACCCGACTTGGACCCTGTGACTTGAGAAGACTTGAGGTTAGAGTCCCCCTCTAGATACCATAACGTTAATTTTATAATTTCAGTGTATACCGTATTAATTCTCTGTTGTCTGCATTTTCATTTGGCTGAATGCAAGGTCTCCTGAGGTAGTTTGTTGGAAAGATGCATCACTCCCTGTATATAAATGGATGTAAAAACTGTGTGAGGACAACCAAGAGTGGACACTTTCTTTTCAACCTCTCCGTCTATCAAGGGCTTAACCTACAGCGTACTGTGGCGGGTTTTTGCTGCAGCAAGTTTTAATCACTAAAGGTAAAAAAAAACTGATAGGGACTCAAGTTAAATGACTCACAACTCGACTTGGACCTGAGTCACCAGTTCGATGACTTGTGATTTGACAGCAAAAATGATGGAAAGACTTGGACTTGACGGCACATGACTTGAGGTTTGACTCGGACCTGCCAGGGAATGACATGTCCCCACCCATTGCTGTAGGTAAATGTACCTTTTAAGGTACAGAGATGGACTCTGAGGAACACTTTTGTACCTTTGGGGGTATATACCTTGGAGAACA
The DNA here is from genome assembly GCA_026777985.1 of Mormyrops attenuatus. Taxonomy (NCBI): domain Eukaryota; kingdom Metazoa; phylum Chordata; class Actinopteri; order Osteoglossiformes; family Mormyridae; genus Mormyrops; species Mormyrops attenuatus. Next base: position 470,675 of record JAODKC010000003.1, read on the forward strand.
AAAACTGTACCATGGCTGTACCCTTTTTCCTGACAGTATAGGTTAATTACTGACGCATACAATTAATTTACATACCGAAAAGTGTAAAAGCATTATTCATATACAAATACACCATATATGCATTTCATAGACAACTTCATATTATAGACACCATCATATTAAAATGAATACAATACAACTACATTTAAGTTTAGGACCATGTCGGCTTTATTATGGTGATTTACTTAATATATGTACCCTATATTCTCGGCTATGGGTCTGGCACGCTTTACCAACATCCTCTCCAACCCATTCTGTAGTACTTTGAACTGAGGCTTGCTATGACTTTTAAACAGGAATCATGAGATCATTCCCAACCCTATCGCCACATACTGTTTACAGATTAAATGCAGAAATGTGTGCGTTTGCACGGACCCAACCTTGATGTGACAGACTGATCAGGTTGAAAAACACCAATGAACAACAAGATCTGACCGTGGAACTGCAATAAAAGAGTAGTAAAGATTAGTGCTTGGGCTCCAAGAAATGTGTATGGAGTAAAGCGAGGTGACTCACCATGCTTAGGCACTAGTCAGCAACTTTAATATTGTTGCATGCCCCTCTCCTTACACACATTCGCTTTCCAAAGTTACACAGGCAAAACCTCAGTCATTACTACACTAGTAAATAAAAGGCAAAATTAAATATATAGTAGTCTTCAAAAGTCTTAGGCAGTCAAAGCTAGGCAGTCAAAGCTAAGGCTATTTATCTAGGTAGCAAGTGTATATGTGCTCAGAACAAAAACACAGTTCACCATTAGAACATATAAAAATTAAAATTAACAGAAGAGAAACTGACAGGAATTTCTTCTGTATGCCAAAAAGTTACTGGTATCTTGTTAGATGGTGAGATGAACGCCGCTTCACTTTCCAAACCTCTGCTCAGGGGCACCTCCGCCATTCTATATGTTTGTTACGTTTCACATGCAGCTTAATTCTTTAATTTTATTAATTGAAAGAGTAAACAAAGTATTTATGTCTGGGATGTGCCAGTGGTCGAGTCAAGAAATACATGGGTGTATTAGATGGTTGCTGTGAATACTGGGGTGACTTTAGGAGAGGTTTTGAAATGACTAAGTGGACACACTTTGACAGGCACAATATCATACTTTTACAACAGCAAGATCATTTAAGGATCATTTTCTTTGCCTAAGACACACATTACTATATGTATGATAAAAGGCAAGAATCTATGTAAACAGTGATAGTAAATTTCATTTATTATACTTTATTCTAAAGGAAATGTTGAACATCTTTTAGCACTTACCCAAAAGTTATTTCAACCCACCAGTTACTACCTGATAGGTGTATGCAGCAAACCTGTAGAACATCAGAATTCAGTGACGATTTTTCACAATATTAAAATCATAATTAAAAGGGGCGGGTGTAATGGATTGCTAGGGTGGCATCTGCTGCCACCCTACAGGAATGGATGGTTTGATTTTCTAAGCAGAACTGAATAACACATCTTCTGAGAAAAATCTCCTGAGGGGGAACCACCTTCGGACGAAACTGAGGAGAGCCACTGTCATAAATATAACTGGCCCCTGAGGGCCACCACAAATTTGTGCAGACACCATTTTCACTTGATGAGGTAAGTTTTCTTCAAATAACAACCAGATATTTTGTGAGTGATTTAATCCGTTACTGTATTTGGTAATTAAACTGGCTACTCTCAATCTCTACGTGAGGACATCAGAGACATTTGTGTTAAAAATAAGCTTTATTACATTATATTAAATAATTTAATGAAATCTGATCTAAGGAAAAATAGTGTAATAATTTGAGGGGGTGTGAAACATTTTTAATGGCTTTCTCAGGCAAAATATCTGACAACACAAAAGACTAGAAAACGTGACATCCTGATTTCAAGCCATGGTTGCTCTTCCGTGTGCAACATACCGCTTCGTACGATACATTAACACGGACCCTCAATCACGTAATCAAACGGTGCAAACATTTGGTTTTTCATTCACTGCGTCAGCATTAAGTCACTCCTGTCAAGGCACAGGCCAATATTGACCGTGCAAACAACACTATAGCAGCAATTGATTTTTCATGCATTCGGAGACTCGCGCCGTCTCGATCACCATTAAGTCACGCTTGACAACACGGCGACCAATGAGAACGCAGGCATTCCTTGGTGACAACCAATGAGAGCGCGTCTCTTTGAGTGGTACTGGCAGCCGTCGGCTGAGGCCGGACCGCGGCTCTGACTCGGGGTGGGACGCGGCTAGCTGACGTCTTCTTATATCTCACTCGGCTTTCCTCCCTCCTTCGGTTAAAAATAATTACTGGCCGCTGATGTTCCTTCGCGAGTGAAGTCGCGCTAAGGGGTCGTATCTTTTCTTTTTTGTTTGTTTCTTTTTTGTGTGTGTGTGTCGTGGCAGAGCCGCTTTGTGTCGCGAGCCGCCGACCGCTAGCTGTCCGGCTAGCAGAAGCTCCGCAGAAATGGACGAGAAGGCCTTTACCAAGGAGCTGGATCAATGGATCGAGCAGCTCAACGACTGCAAGCAGCTGTCGGAGAACCAAGTGAAGACGCTCTGTGAGAAGGTAGCGTGGCGGACACCACACTCGCCGTTCGGCCGGACCGTTGGCGGTGCCCCGGCTCCTGGCGCGGCGGAAGCCGGCTTTGCGCGAAGCCTCCATCGGCCGCTTTCCTGCTGAGCGACGCTGGTGTCGATGGGAGTCGCGGTCTTCGGCTTCTTTTTTCCCTTTTTTTTTTTTTTTTAAGATGGCGGAGCCTACAGTTACAGCTGCAGCTCCGTCGCCCGACTCCTCAGAACGACGTTATTTATTTATTATACTAAAAATGACAGATTTAACAACAATACTGTGCTGCTTAGTGCGGGGTCTGTATGTGGTCTACAGTAGCTGACCCGGCTGTCGTGCCGAACGGGCGGCCCCCAGTCTCCGGTGCTCCGGACGGGCTCTCCCGGCGTGGCAGCCGGCCAGGCTGTCGGTGGAGGCAGCCCCGCACGTTTACCCGCCCGGGCTGACGTGAGGGTCGGCGGGAGGTCCGGGACGTCCTCTCACACGGTCGGGGGAGGGGGGATTGAGGACGAGACGCCCGAGTAGACGGGGCTTACTCTCCTTCAGTAAGCGATTTCTGCCTAAAATGGCGCCGGTGTTTCCTCCGCAGACATGACGGAGAGCCCGGCCGATCGCCGCCGGGCCTCTCGCCTTTTCACTCCCGTAACCCTAATGATCTGCCGGCGAGCCGTGATTCATTTAGACGCCGATTTTGTGGGTGGCTCATTGTTTTGGCTGCTGAAATGCAGTACGGGCGCTACCCGGCTGCAATGACACATACTGCCATTTAACGAGACGCGCTGGATGTTGTAGCCCCGCCGCCCCCCCAGATTTTTAATAACAAATCATGCTTAAGATGTATTTCCTTGTTTTACTTTTGCGATCTGCAAACTGGGGTCGGTATATTAGCAGACTGTTGTCTACCATTACTGTGTATTGGATCTGGCCCAGAGATTTCCGAACTGGGTAAAGTGGGAGATGGTACACCAATATTGCCCGTTATCAGGGGATCCACCTCTGGCCCTTTGGTCCACCGGATCTATTGGCGTGTTAAATAAACATTGCGTTGCTATTTTGGCGAAATCGAAACTGCTGCTAGTACGTGACTCATGTAGATCTTGTTTAAAGGACCAGATGTACTATTGTACTTCAGGTTATTTCATCAGTTGCTGGTGACGGGGGGGGGGCGTTATACGGTGCTTCTGCGCCGCCGTCATAATATTTAAGTGAGCAGCAATCAAACTGTGGTGCTTTACCCCTTAACTCACAACAAAAGTCACAGTTGTATTTAGCGTGAAAGTTACCCTGTAAAGTTTGCCCTGTAAAACGTGCAATTTCATTAAGATGGGGATAGGGCTGTAATTAGAGTAAAGTTTGTATTGGGTCTCTTTTTAGATTGGATTGTTTTATGTAATTTAACGTTTTCTTTGTCCTTTTTGGGTCTTTTTAATCGATTTAAACTCATTTACCATTTCTAGCCTTGAATAAAACCAAAACACTATATTGAAAATTATAAAATATATATCTATGCAACATGTTTGCATCCCAGCTGGTACATTGATGACTTATGTTACTGGCACACCTCAAATACCTGTTTTGATACCTTTTGAGGCATAACTTTTAAGTAACTCGTCATAGCAAAGGATTGTGAGCTGTTCGGCATGAATGTTAAATGGTGCCGCCTTGTATATCGTTCATTGACCTTTGTGTGGTTTTAAAAACATTGTCGGGCACAAACGTGGGGGCCCATCATGCCACCCCCCCATACATATACACATATCACACCCTTCTGACTGGCTCATTCTATTAGGGTCTGTCGTTTAAAGCTTTCCCGCGTGCAAGGTAAAAACACGAGCCTGTCGCGGTTGAGCGTGAGTAATGTTACATTAAAGAAATAAAGAAAGTTGCTAAAAATTGCTGCATTTTGATTCCGAGTTGTGTTGTGTGCTCTGTCTGACTCACAGAAGCCCTGTGATAGTTTCTGTTTTTGGATGCACTGTGCAGTTAGCTCTTAAGTGACGGAACCAATGTACTTGAGTCACTGGCTTTTCGTAGGAGATTTTCGCAACTGGGTTGAATTGTGTTTATTGCAGGTCATTGCGTTTCAGATTTTGCAGCTCCTTGGAACTGCTTTTGTTGAGGACGATGGATTCCTCGTGCCTTTCGAGTAATTTGTTCATTGTCAAAACCTGCTCTAAACTGAAATTTTGCATTGCAGAGTCAGGACATAGTGGTAGGGTCGTGTGGAGGCTCGGATTGCAGGCATGTAGCTATAAACCAGACACCGGTTATTAGCTCTTGATGTTGTCATGTGCAGGTACTGCCATGTGTTCTTAACTGATTTTCCCCCCCTTTCCCGTATAGGATGTTTTTTTTTTTTTATTATTATTAATACATGTAATGTTAAACAGGAGTCCACTAAGCTGGAGCCTTGAATTTAGATCACAGACCAAGCGTGGGTGTTTTCAGTGGCGCGCTGAGGATGGTTCTAGGTCATCCCAGCTCTACCGCCGTCTTAACTCTTTCCCAGTTGGTGCGCTCTGCTTCACCATCTGTTGGGGTAGCACTCCTGGGGGGGGTGGGGGGGGAGCTCAGTCAGAGCTCAAACATATCTGTCTCTCTCCCTTCTCTAAGGGACTGTTTACCATTTAGCACTCAGTGAGCTGCTAATGTAGGATTTGGACACATCCCAGTAGTAGGTCAGCTTGATGCATTCGCCAATCACTTGACAAATAGAAGGTTTTTTTTGTGCTAGGTGCAGAAAATATGGCGTCCCGTGTGTGCCGCTCGCCCGCATTGATTGAGTCTTGCAAGACCAGTCTGAGCGGTTCTCTACTCTTCCACAGAGTTAAACGTAGCCTGTCTACTCACTATTGAAATGGTGACAGGGACTCGCACGCCAGTAGTGCTGAGGTGTGAAATGAGAAATGTCGTGGTGTGTTCAATTCCCGCATTTTGATGAGCTTCTCTCCACTCCAATCTCCTCTTAGGCTAAAGAGATCCTGACGAAGGAGTCCAATGTCCAGGAGGTTCGATGCCCCGTCACTGTGTGTGGGGACGTCCACGGCCAGTTCCACGACCTCATGGAACTCTTCAGAATTGGAGGGAAGTCACCAGACACAAATTACCTCTTCATGGGAGACTATGTGGACAGAGGCTATTATTCTGTGGAAACTGTCACTCTGCTGGTTGCTCTTAAGGTAATATTTGAAATTCATATTTGGCATTTTGTAGATTTATTTGTAATTTTAATTTTTTTGCCTTAAGGATTCAACCATCATTCCAGGATTTGAGTGAGGTTGCGGTTCTAGACACCCCTTTTAATTTGGTGGTTTGGTGTTAATTTACTTGGAAAAATTGTTCTTGAGTTGTGAGTGATGTACCCCCCACCCCCCCCAAAGGGCTGTGTCATAAATCTCAAGAACGTAACATACCGTTTGAAAAGGATCGTTGGTTTAATGTTTCAACCTCCTCCCTCAGGTTCGGTTTCGTGAACGCATCACAATCCTCCGTGGCAACCACGAAAGCAGACAGATCACGCAGGTGTATGGGTTTTACGACGAGTGCTTACGGAAATACGGCAACGCAAATGTCTGGAAGTACTTCACTGACCTCTTCGATTACCTTCCCTTAACTGCCTTGGTAGACGGTCAGGTAAGGAGCCGCTGGTCTTGACTGGGAGATTGTGCTCAGTTGTTGACCATGTAGTGCTTGTTGATATTCTAGTCCGCTTTCATTTTTTACAAATAATTTCTTTTCTTAGATATTCTGTCTTCACGGTGGATTGTCACCATCAATAGATACACTGGATCACATCCGAGCCCTGGACCGTTTACAGGAAGTTCCACATGAGGTGAGAGATCCTGCTAGGTGGAGCTGAACACCTTCATGCTTAGTCACGCTGTGTCTTGTCACTGACCCGATCTTCGTCAACTTCAGGGTCCTATGTGTGACCTCCTGTGGTCAGACCCGGATGATCGGGGGGGCTGGGGAATCTCTCCCCGTGGTGCTGGCTACACCTTCGGACAGGACATCTCTGAAACGTTCAACCACGCCAACGGCCTTACCCTGGTCTCCAGAGCTCACCAGCTGGTCATGGAGGTGAGACTCCGGGGCTCCAGGATGCGGCTGTTGGAGAACTGACGTCATCTCTTGCAGTTTAAGACGACAAAGTCGGCTCAGGTTATACGTCACTGCTGAACGCAGTTACATTAAGCCTTTGCCGCTATTGCTATGATTTAAACATTAAGAATTTTTATTGATCCCAGGTGGAAATTCTTGTGCATACAGCAAATGCTTATTCAGCTGTACCCCTTTTGTAAAAATGATTATTATTAGTAGTTACTTGCACAATATTATTGGGCATCAGTTTAACAAAATTGAAGTATACAGAACGAAGTACCTGACTTACAAAATGGTGATGTGATGCTTCTCAGGAAAGATTTACAAGTACCGTAGCACCACAAATGTCACACGTTGGTTTGCTCGGGCACTGTGCCAGAGTACAGTCAGTTGCCACAGAAACAAGTTGGGGAGCTGGTGGTTTTGTTGATGGAAACTGAGGATGCTTTGCTAGAAGTTGCAGAGTAGGACCCTTGTCTTGGCTTTAATTTGGGTTGCTGCTTCCTAATGAAAGCTTCTGTCTTGCAGGGTTACAACTGGTGCCATGATCGCAATGTGGTAACAATTTTTAGCGCGCCAAATTACTGCTATCGCTGTGGAAATCAGGCCGCTATCATGGAACTTGATGACACCTTAAAGTACTCCTTGTAAGTAACATTTTCTCACATGCTCATATAGCCCTCAGGTGCCACAGTGCCTGGGGACCGGAACATCTATATTTGTAGTTTGTCAGGACTTGCTGTATTACTCATCGTGTTTAGTCTACGGTGTGTGGCTAAATGGGTTAGCACACTGCCCGTGATCAGAAGGTCACCAGTTCAAATCCCACAGTCAGCAGAGTGATTTCACCATTGAGGCCCTTTTGATTTCACCATTGGGGCAAGGCGCTTAACTTGCCCTGCTTTCTCAAAAAAAAAAATAATGAAAATAGTGAACCTCACTTTGGATAAAACATCTGCTGAATGATTAAAAAGTAAATGTCCCATTAGCTCCAGTTAGGCATATTATTTGGAAATAAAATTGAATGTTAAAGGTAACCGTTCAGTAGCAGTGCAGTAAACGATTGCTGATATTAGCTTGTATAACACACACTACTCCATCGCTAACATAACCTGTTTTTCTCTGCCCCCCCAGCCTGCAGTTTGACCCAGCACCCCGCAGAGGCGAGCCCCACGTGACCCGTCGCACTCCAGACTACTTCCTGTAAAACATTTCTGTACAGTATCATTGAAATTTATTATCCAGTCAACTTAACAAATACAAGGGGGATGAGGGACGGGGCTGGGATGTTGAGCGACTGAAACAGACCTTCAGTCTGAGAGCAGCAACTGCTTAAGAATTCAGTAACCACCTGTGAACATGGACCAAAAGGTGTGCCGTACTCAGAATAAAAATTTTAAAGCATCTGTCGAAGAAGACCATGAACAGTGAATTCCTCAATGCATGTTTAAGATTTAAGCTGCCATTTTTTTCTTTTTGTAACTTACAAAAATTTTACACATACATGCACATATATGATATTTATAAGATTATGCTATGCTATAGCCAGTTAGAACTATATAATCACAGATGGTAAAGTTTCCTGGGTACTGTTAGTGTTGTAACATCAGAAGGGAGTAAATATGTAACCTCTGAAACGCACTCTGGAAAAAGTCGACGGAACTGAGCTCTGGTCACGAAAGATTCATTTTCGGCTTTGTTCGGCAAGCTATGAAAGAAGGCAGTGAACATGCATTAAAACAAGCTACCAAGGCCTGTTGTGGGGAAGGTTGGAGTTCTCTTAATCTTCGGGAAAGTGTTTGTCTGCACTTTTTAGAATTAATTTAATTTTTTGTGACATTCATTCATCAGTAGAACTGAACAGGTTCTATATTTTTGTTACTTCAGCAGACAGCCGGTTTTCTGCTGCTTTTGTGTCTTTCTCCTTTCTGTACTTCAGTTCCACTTGCGAACTAAATGCTTAAGACATTGTTTGTTTGTATGTAAGGAAGACAACATGCCAATATGGAAAAAAGGGTTACACTAACACTTCAGCGGTTTAACTATATGTAGGAATCCAGTTGAATAAAGATGGAAGTTGCTCCTTCAGATACAGAAGTGTGTGAGTGTGTGTGTTTGCATCAAACCTCTAGTAAGTTGCATAGCATAAGTAGTCCTTTAGTATTCTACATTGTATGATTGTATTGCATGCAGTGAACTAGTCTAAGTGTCCATGTGGAACAAAAGCCGTTCCTTAAAAAGTACTAGCAAAACAAGACATTGATTACACCACATAATGGCCTGGATTTAAGGGTTGGGGGTTAAAATCGTAGGGACTCCTTTGGGTGGTTAGGTTTACTGCTACCGTCTTTCTTGTGTGTGACCTGGCTTGTGCCATATGCTTGTATATTGTATAGGATGACCTAATTGAAATGGCCCTCCAATCCAGTGAACACTTGTGCACTAGAATACTTGAAGCTATATGTCAGTATTACTGATGCAAACCTGGAACGGAGTGAAAAATTAAATGATTATCGAGAGAACGGTGAATTGTAAATCATGCATCAGTCTCAAGGCCGTGGGTTTGGTTTCCGGAATGGTAGAGACCAAGACAGCCTCAAGCCCCCCCCGCCCCCCAAACACAGGCGGTACTACCACATTATTATTAGGGACGTGTCCCTGTCGTCCACACCCAAATCTACGCCCTTGATCAACCGTGCGCACAAGAGATTCCCAGAGAAGACGGGAAGAGAGGTACGAATAAAAATGATCGGGTACAAATAACGAAGTCGTTACACCTTTTCACACTGCAATTGGCAGACTGCTATTTCGGAAATGAGGTCGATAAAAATTGCAAGAAAATGTGGCAAAAACACGGGCGTATAACAGAAACAAAGATTCGTGGTAAAAGGTAGCGTCGATGGGTATTGCTCATAAGATGCAGGTAATTCGTTATCAATTAAAAACATTAATATTTATAGCAAAACCAGCAGTTATCTATATGACAGTGCTTTCACAATAAAGGGAAATATATAGCGGATTTTTAACTCAAACTATTAATTCATCTAAATACTACAAAAGAGCTAATTTTATAACAGATCGACGATAAAAACGCCATTTGCAGCGGGCTGTCCAACACTTTGCCTGAATAACGAGAAAATGTATTTTTCTCTTTAAAATAAAATCAAAAATTGTACAAATATTTTTAAATATACATTGATTCTAAATCTATTCAAAAAATGTAAATGATATGTGTCTATTTTATGAAAAATCAAAGTTGGCAATATGACTAGACTACTTAGATATCTAAGCGTCCGCTTGGTTGACAAAAGCGACAAATACTCATACTGGTGCTTGAACATACATAAATTTGTGGACAGAAGTAGGTTCATAGTAAGTATTAAGCATCTGTTGAATATAGTAAAGCAATATATAAATGTTGTTTGATTTAAAAAAAATGGTAAAACTAAACGTGAAGTAAAACGGTACATTAATTGAATCGGTTGCTAACTAACGCCAGTAGCTAAGCTATGATTTTCGAGGGGAGGATATTTCAGGTTGTTTAGCGTTATAGTTTCGTATCGTAAAACGTTAAAATGTTGGCAGATATATGGTCATAAAAATGGGTTTTTTACCGAGTGAACTTGCTGAAGGCGTACACACACGTTATCTAGCTATACAGCCTGGCTGTTATTATGTAGAAATATAACATGATGCGTATCTGTGGCTTCGCTTAACCGAAATCAACTTGATACCCAAGACAAAAATAGCTAGGAAAATGTAAAGTGTCCGGTTGTATTTGAGAACGTAACAGGAGAATTAATCGCTAAACCAGTAACTCGGTTAAAATACATATTATAAAAATCGTTCCGGCTTTGGTGACGATGGACCCAGTCGGGACCGAATTCACCTGTATATAGCTCTACGATTTACAAAAATATCAACAACATTATTAAATACATATTTTTGATCATTTGTTTACTGATAGCGCTGCCCATACGGAGCTTAAGAGCATTTTATTGCATTTCTAGATGCCCACCATTAAACTGCAGAGCTCCGATGGGGAGATATTTGAAGTCGACGTTGAAATAGCTAAACAGTCCGTCACCATTAAGACGATGCTTGAAGGTACGTGATTTTGTTTTATTTATTTTTTTTACACTAACCATACTGTGTCATAATGGATTGTCAAAGAGGTGTCGTTATTTATTTGGTAAAGCAACTAATGTTCTTGTGTAGATCTGGGCATGGATGATGAAGGAGATGACGACCCTGTTCCGCTTCCCAATGTTAACGCCGCTATTTTGAAGAAGGTAACTGCCCCCTTGTGGTAGAAGGCTGGTAAAACTTCCATGTGTACGGTGTACCTGTTCGGATTCTACGTATTTACTGTAATCCAACATGTGAATTTGGAATACGATGCGGGTTTGGAGCAAGCAATGAGTCCGCAAAACTGGCTGAACGATTTACTAACCAGAATTTGTGACAAAAGTACTCACACCTAAACTTGCAGAACCGGTCCTCAGATCAGTTACCGCAAACATGTAAGGATCCCTGTAAGCTGTCCTCTCCAGCCTGTAGCCCCGTTTGTTCTGTACAGGGGGCTCTGAACCCTGCCACGACAGATTGTGACTCTGCTGGAGGATTTGCATCGAAGTGCATGTGCCTCTTATTCTTGAATTGTGTCCTGAGCCTGTTGCGTGGTTTGCGTTCAGTCCGTGTTAAGTGTGCTTCTTTTAGTCACCCTTGGGCTAAAATATTTCTGCTTTTTAGTAAGGGGGGGGGGGGGGGAGGAGGTTTTGGGGAAAGTAAATGATTAGTGATGATGTTTGGATTTGCAGTTAAACCAGTGTTGCACCCACCACAAATATTACACTCCAACCCCTGAG
>JAODKC010000003.1:493092-503911 GCA_026777985.1 Mormyrops attenuatus
CGGGGTGGACTCAGCCATCGCTGTGGCTCGCGTCTCCATCCGGTAGAGCATGACGGCGGTCTGGGGCTGCGTCGGCACAGGCTGCTTCGGTTCCGGCTCCTGATTCGCCTGGGGGGGGGTCCTGGTGGGGGGGGGGGGCGGGGGGTGGGGGCACGAGGACGGAGTTATGCCACGACACTTGGTACAGTCCCAGCCCCCAGAATGCAGCGAGGGCCAGGACAGACATTTTTCCCCACCAGAAGATATCACCTGCCGTTTCTGGGATTCGACCTCATAACGTACCCTTCCTAACACAGCTGTCCCAGAGCACTTCATCATATACACTTCACATTTCATTTCTTTATCACATGCTTGTCCAAAGCGACATACATTTTTGACAAAGCAGGGTCAGACAGGCCCTGGAGCAAATATGGGTTAAGAACCTCATTGAAAGGCCCAATGGTGAAAACATTTGAACTGGTGACCCGGTCACAGGCACAGACATATACAAAATTTCACAGCACCTTGGGCCCACAGCTGCTTATCTTAGGCACAGAATTCACAGGTTGGTTTATAAGAAGGATCAACAACAATAAATAAATAAATAATAAATAATTTAAACTAGGAGGATACTCACGAATACATGTTTCGGTCATAATGCTCATGCTCGTGTTTGCCTGTAGAGGGCACTATGGCAGGGTGTGGGATCCCTGTGGGGTGCATGCCAGAAGGGCTCAGCATCAGGGAGTGAGAAAACCTGGAAAAACAGATGCCGGCATCTCCATTACCTGTACAGATAGGCTTCAGACACTAGGTGGCGCTCTATCGAACTGCATAGCAAAGCCAAAACAGCGCTAACAGACAGCAGTGGACAACTGGTATATACAGTAGCCTTAAAGTAGGGTTCCCCAGATGCGGTCCTGGAAGGCCAGTCTTAGTTTTGCAGATTTCCTTGTGCTAACATACCTACTAAACCTCATAATTAGCTGATTCAGATGCGCACGAGCAGGGAAATCTGCACACCGTGTTGGATTCTGGCCCTCCAGGACTAGAATTTGGGAACCCTGCCGTAAAGGTTAAAAATGACAAAAAAAGTTAAGAAATGACCTTTTGTTAACCCCGAGCTCTCCAAAATATCATTGGTGCTTAACCTTATTTCAGTTACTTACTGGGAAGTCTGTCAAAATAAAAGCAGTCACAGAAATTCAGAGAGCGTAATAAGCTCCGGGATCTTTTCCATCGTCTTTTTCATCATATGGTTAAAGGCAGAAACCTTTGCACAAAGACGCAGACGCACACAAACCGTGTCCTGTGTAGTTGGCCGAATCCCACATCGCAAGAGGCCGGGTCTCACTGCTTCCGACTTATAAAAGCGGGCAGGGCTGGACTGAGATTAAACAAAAAAATGATTTGGAAAAAATGGTCCTGAGCTTTAGAGTCCCACAAGTTAAATTTTGCAGACCTAGGGTGGTGGAGCGCAGGGGGTTCCCTGTTCAATTCCGCTGGCCCACAAATCCATCAGACGACTGGGGAAAATGTAATTGTAAATGTAATTGTATGGCAGTCGGCCAGTCCAGCCCTGGAAGCTGGCATATTGAAGGCAGACATTTGCAGAAGGTGATGGTGCGAAGTTGCTTTCTGTTGACCCCCCCTCCCCCCAAGAAAAAAGACAAATAAGCGCGACGGCTGCTGCCACACCTAAAGCACGCGGGGGGAGGGAGAGGGGCGGACACGCACACGCAGGGGCACCTAAACGATGTGGGGGAGGGGGGGCAGGGCGATGCAAGCGTCAGCAGGAGCCGTTGGAGAGGGAATGTGGGGGGGGGGGGGCTCCCCCCCCACACCCGGCCCGGAGCAGCTCAAACAGTACCTGGGGTAGGAGGAGCGGCTGGGAAGACCAGAGGAGTAGGGCTGCCTGAATCCACACGAGGAGATGGGATAGACAGGCTGACTCTGCCTACGGTCAGGGGCGAGACAAGGTTGAGACACAGCCCACCTGGGAACCCCTCCACAAGGGGGTCCCGCTGTCCAAGGCCAGGGTGCTCGGGTGCGAGACGGGGGCATGGCAGCCGAAAGAGTCAGAATACGGAGGCAGAAGTTTGAATCCGGGAGCTGAAAGTCACTTCGGAGGCAGCGCTGACTGCTAGGTGGTGCCGGTGGGGGTGGGAGGTTGGGGGTGGGGGACCGCATGTCTGGGCCTGTGACGGCAGCTGCCGGCATTCCTGCTGAGGTGGGGGGGCGCGTTGGATCAGCGGGGGATCACAATCACCTGACTGAAGGCACCCGGGACCCTTTGATATGGAACGGCTGTGGTGTCGGGGGGGGCAGCAGGGGGAGTGCAGATCAAAGGCCAAGGCGGCAGTGCCGATGTGTCGCTCGCAGGTGGGGGGGCGCGTGAGACACAGATTCAGTTGCTAATCAGAACCAACAGGCCAATTAGGGAGGATGCAGCCACTGGAAACTCGATCGGCTCTGGGACCAGGAAGAGTGCTGGTGGATTTCTTTGTCCTTCTGTCTCTCTCCATCCCTCTCTCCGTCATTCTCTCTCTCTGTCCCTCTCTCCGTCATTCTCTCTCTCTGTCCCTCTCTCCATCATTCTCTCACTCTCTCCTCCTCCTTCTCCATCCCTTCACCTCCAGGGTGATGTTCCCAGGCACGAGAAACAGGCCGCGGCCTCCAGGAGTGAGAACAAAGGGATCCCGTTTCAGGCTGCGGGGCTCCACAGAGAGCCACCCCCCCGCTGCCAGACCTTAAGGGGCGGGGACACGACGCACGTTTCCCGTGGCGACCGCACACGGCCTGAAAGCCTAGCACACATGACAACGCAATGACGCGAGAGACCTCGTCTGATTTCGTTACCTTCCAGTTCTGCAAAAATGTAAGCAGGGACTGTGAGCATATCGATGACGTGTGATGTCACCATAAAGCCCTGAACTGTCCTCTTTGAGGAACAACAGGACTTAGAGTGTCAGGTACAGTGTGAGAGACATTAGCAAAACATTGTGTCCAATACAGAGGACAAAAATTTGTCGCTAAATTTTTTGGAGGATGCAAGAAAATCATGTCAAAGACTTTGTTCCAGTGTAGAACCAAGGAAACCGCTTGCAAAACGGGTGGTTGGATGCACGTGACCCACTGCAAGTCACCCCTGCCATCCAATGATAACGTTGGCTAAGCTGGAATAAGTTGTCAGCACTAGTGAGGAGAGTAACCAAGGGCAATGTAATGACCAAAGTCACGAAAAGGATGCAGTGGACAGTAGGAGGTATCCGACAAACTGTGTTGTCTGTGACGTGCAAGTAAGGAGTGTCACTAAAAATTTATGAAAATGGGGGCTTAGACTTTACTGGGGGGTCTGATTTTACATTTACAGCTGACACTTTTATTCCAAGTGCCTTGTAGTAGAGGGAAGTGTTACAATTTGTGTGCGCGCTCCCTGGGATTTGAACCTACGACCTATGCTTTGTTAGCACAATAGTTTACTTGTTCAGCATTTAATAGACATGAATGGGAACTCACTATTTAAATTAATTAGTGTAAATTTATTTGGGGGGGGGGGTGGTAAGAGAACATTTTGAAGGGTGAACTAAGAGCCCCCCTTAAAACAGCCCTAGCGAAGTCCAAGGTTTGAGTTATGACATAGTGACAGGGTGTTCCGTGTTAATCAGCGTCCGGGACCCTTGAGGGGTCTGTGAGTAAGCCCTATGGAATGATCGCCGCACCCGCGTGTCAGGACCAGTGCGGGACGCCTCACTTACCAGCCCATGGAAGGGGGGATCTGGCCCACACCACCCGGGGGCAGGGAGTAGAATCCTGACAGGTCCTGGGACTGGTGCCGGTGGATTCCTGCAGAACCGCAGCGGAAAGAGGCTTTAATGAAAAGGAGTCATCACTTGTCCAGGAACCTACCATTATGGGGGGGCAAAATCAGGGGCTGACCCCCCCGCCCCCCCAGCCAAACAGGTACAAGTAGGCAGGTCCAGTGTGTCTGAGCTGGACAGGACAAAGGACCAAGAACACACTAGCGTGGTACAGGAATTCAGCAGACAGATTTCATACTTCAGCCTACACATCTCAGATTTTTATCACCGTCGAGAGCCGTGACAATAGCTTAACATACTCGTCCTGTCCCACATGCCAAATTCTTTAAATAATCAAAGTAACTTCTTATAATTGTTTCACCGCCTTGATAACAAAAAAAAAACACACAGGGAAAATGAGCAAATATCTAGCTGCATAATTAAGGTAATTTCCATATTAATCTGGGCAAAAAAAAAAACTACCTTAAGACTTCAAGAGACTTTCAGTAATTCCGTTTAACTGGCCTTACATTAAACACCCAATATATCAAACAGCGGTAAAAAGTCAAATACAGGAAGAACTGAGGCACCATGGGAAACACGCTGCCTTCCACAACATCCACCAACCAGTGCCACAGAAATGTTGCTGTTTTCTTGCTATTTATGTTGGGTCCTAGGTTTCTGTACCGCTCGTCAGGGGCTCCTTAAGACCCTGGAGCATCATGGGATTGCGATGGTGCCCAAAACACCCCAGCTACCGCGACAGAGCTGCCCCTTTGGCCAGAGGGGTTCGACGACTCTGACAGGAAGTCATTTGTCAGTCCTGAGCACCTACCACTTAAATGAGTAGAAGAGACCCTGTGTTTTTGTTAAAGAATGTGCCAGATAACTATCATTTGCAGTAGCTGCAGGGCTGTCTGGGACTCCTACCATCTACTGAGATCTTTAACTGGGAAGATTCTGAGTCACCCGCCTTTGAACCTGGCTTACATCCTTTATCCCCGAAAGTCCATTCTCCACATCAAGACACCAGGGCGTCTCTCACAGGCCACTAAACTCCTCCTCCTCGCAAAAAGCCAATGGAACTCTGTGACTCCAGATTTATAGAGGTTTAATCGCAAAACAAAACAGAAAATAAACAACTCCAGAAGCCTAGCTTGGCAGCAAAATAAAAACAAACATCGTTCGATTCCATTTACACGTTTGACAGATAATGTGGAATTTCCACACTAATCGGCTATGACTAATTTACTGCAGACAAAAATAAATGAACGAATAAATAAACAAAAATCTTGAAGACAACTTCCATCTTCTTACTTAAAATAATCTTTTATTGTCCATGAACCCCAAGAAGCGAAAATTCAGCCACTGCGCACGGACTAGATTTCATGAACGAACTGGGCACTCTAGCCATAGACAGAAAACAATTTAACCTGAACTCACTCCATTCAGCAATACTTTGAAAGCAGCTATTAATACATCCATCGTTTTACTCATTTAATGGTAGCTAATGGTATTACAATGCGTAACTGTTTTGACAGGCACAGTGCACAACACGGGAAAACAGGAGATGTTAATATTGCAGAAAGCGAAACCCAGAGTGAGGATCTGAATGACTGGGTCTGACCGTGTACTGTACATTAAATGGCGTCCCTCTGAAAGTTTCCATCGCGTACAGTAATACTAACTATGCTGCCCACCACCTTCGGTGTCTGCAGCCTCTACGGCATCTGTAGTCTCTGCCTCTACAACGTCTGCAGGCAGTACCTCTGGTCTGCAGCCTTGCCATCTGCAGCCTCTGCGGCATCTGCAGGCTCTACCTCTGGTCTGTAGCCTCTGCGGCATCTGCAGCCTCTGCGGCCTCCCGACTCCCCCACTGGCCCCACACGTGCTACCATGTGTTCGTTTTTTGCAGACTAGCAAAGCCTGACTGACAGATGACAAGTGCCCCCCCCCCCACATAAAGTAACACATTTTAATGAGAGGGCACATATACGCGTACACAGACATACGTATGCGCTGACAGAGCCCCCTTCATTACCAGTGAGTCAGGGCACGCTGCGTCTATTACAGCAGCGGAGTCTAGACACAGCACCACAGCTGGGGAATTCCAGCCACGGATTTCAGTGGGACCCGGGAGGGAACCCTGAGTCACTCCTGTGGCGGCAAGGAGCTGGAGCCGAGCGCAAATGACGATACGGAGGGACGCTGCTCTGCTACCAGCGCGGGCTACAAACCCCCAGTGATGAGTCACTTTCTTCGGTCAGCTTTTATTTACCAATGGCTGGAAACCACGCGCCCAAACGAACACTGTCAAACAGTGTGGAAATGAAGTAATGACAGTCATTATTAAAGTGATCTACAGCAAAAATGCGGCGCCCGTCAAATCATCACAAGCCAAGCCGCCATGCAATGCACTGTTTGAGTGGGTTCTTAAATGTCTGGCCCACCCCCCCCCGGCGGCCTGCGTGCGCGGCACATGTGGCATGTATGAGCCTTAAGCAGAACCTCATGAGCTCAAGAGATGGTTCTATGTGATTGTCACCCTAATTGCTTCCAGCTCTGTAAGAGGGGCTAGCAGGGGTGGGGGGTATATGTTGGTTACTCCCCCCCCCCCCATGGGGTCCAGACCACTTCAAGGATAAGAGGAATGTGTGTGTGTGTGTGGGTGTGTGTGTGGAGGTGGGGGGGGTTCGTGGGGGGGGAAGCCCCATCAGTGCTCCCACCAGGGCGGCGTCCCGCTGTCTTTCCCCAGTCATTGTGGCCCCACTGTTGCGGCCTGGCCAGACACATGGGGAGGTGATCAGCAGTACCCAGTGTGGGGGGTATGGGTGGGGGTGGTTGCATGGACAGGGGTTGCGCGACCGGGGGCTGTACACCATTCTGTCAACACTCCCTGGTGACTGAACTCGCAAAATGGAGCCAGAGTGGAGTCTACTGCCAAGTCGAGCGCATCCAAGCTGAGACGAGCTGCTGGCTTGTTCCGATTGGACGTAACGTGGTAGCTCGTACACACCATTCTGTCGTACCTCGTTATATCCCTTGTAATTGGGTTGCAGCATCGACTGAGCTGCACAAAACAAAAACCAAGCAACAAAGAGCACAAAACTGGGTGGGGGTGGGCAGGAAGGTTTGAGAGGATCTCAACATGAGGGACTTTAATGGTCCTCTCTCAATAGAAAACTCCGGGCACTTGAGCCAAAAAAGGGCCACAGTGGCCCAAGGAAACAGTTACCTAGGATACGAGACCTTCCGGAACTCGGGATACATACCTGGCTTCTGGCTGATGTCTGCCGGCAGGTGGGCGGGGCTGGGGTTAAAGTGGTCGTTGCTGTAAGGCAGTAGTGGGGTGAGGGGGTGCATCCCATGGGGCTGTTGGACCACAGATACTTTGTTGGACTACGAGGAAGAGAGAGAGAGAGAGGGCACATCACTGTAGGGGAGTTAGTGCGGTTGATTGACGAGGACTTTGATGACTAGGGGCAATGAGAGACTGGCAGTGCTTACAACCAGGTCTCCATACGTGATGCTGAATCTTCTGTCTGAGGACAGCAGATCACTCTTTGGAACACAGAACATCCCTGTAATTACCGAGTTGGTCGCATTTACGTATCCTCGACATAGCCCCGTATGTATCCTCGACATGGCCCTGAATCCAACAGCGAGCAGTGCAAGAGACCGGTTCAGAAATACCAGCAGAGCCGCATTTCATACCATACTGCTTCGCGAAGTACATTTCTACCTTGTTCACACGTTCCCCCCCCCCCCCGTGAAGCAGTGCTTAGGTGAATTGAAATGACTGTCATTGTCACACGAAAATACGAAAGGGAAACGACATTCCCATTACCTGTAAACAGCCGTCATATGGAGTCTTCACCATCAACCCAGATATTCTTTCCCATCCAGCAATACAGCTATCCGCCATTTTATTCTAATACGTACGTTTCGCCCCTGCTGGATACAATCAACGGCTCTTGAAGTGGTTCTTCTTGTGTATTTTCTTTATACAGGCTTGCAGCTATTGAATGAGGATACTCATTTAACATATAATTACAACTCTCCTTCTAATTAACACCCTCTCCCCATGACATTATATAACTGCATTTCAGTAATTTTAAGACACACACGGGGGGCAGGTGTGCATGCATCCCCTGAACGTGCCTCTGTCTTACGGCTGCGTTTTCAGTTAGATATGCTTCAAAGACAAATCCCAATATGATATTACGGCTTTTAAAGTAAGCCACTGATTGTCGAATTGGATTTAAAAGGAAATCTATTAGCATATTGTCAATCCCTTTTATCTCACGTCTGTTTGAACAAGGACGAAACATCAGATAAAAGACTTAACGGTGTTTGAAAAACCACAATGGCTTTGCGGCCTTGTCCGGCAGAAGACACACTGACCACTTTTGCTGTGGGTTCATCACCCGCACTGATAAAACACTTTAGTTATAATGTATTCTTTGGTTTTCAAAATGTAAGTAGATTTGTGGCGGAAATTAGACGTCCTTTTTAGAATAGACAAAGTGCTTTGAATGCAGTCTTTAATCTCCGAATGAATCGTTGTTAAATTAAGCATATTTAGTTGGTTATCTCACTTTGGTTCATTATTGGGGACAAGGTGACGTAGCACTTTCACAGGCTCGATGGTGCTGTAAAATTCCTTGTTTAAAACGGGTTTCCATAAAGAAAGTCTAAGATCTAGATTTTACGGTAAATGGGTTTTACCGAAGCATGGCTCTTCACGTTCTGATCGCGACGACAGGCGACATTCCGGTTTGGCAGAAATCAAAGGTGACTTTAATTATTTTAAAAAAGGTAAGGAAATGATTTCGTCATGGCTGCTGCTCTGAATTACGACTTCACGTGAGATCTCACTCGGAAAGCAGTAGGTCTTTTCTTATTAATTTGTGAAAGGATTCAACTTCTTGCTTGCCTGTCACAGACTGACAGGATGTTACAATAATCTTCATGTATGAATAACTTCTGTCTTGGTTATGTGGCATATACAGATTTGTTGGTAACAATAAAATATGCAAAGCAACTCAAATCCGACTTCAGGACATAGAAGGCAATGGCTGTGAGGGACTTCGGGTTCCCCAGTGTTGTTAAATATCAATCTGAAATCATATATGAAGATGCAGGTAGACTGATCTTTCATATCAGCATACACCTATAAAATCTGAAATACGTCAATTACAAAGCAGCTTGTGGCTTTTAGCATACGTCAACTGATTCGGGCTTGAGCTAATAATTCTCAGCTCAGGCAACAACCCACCGGAAAACAGGAAGTCAATTCAAAAGCACATCACTTTGCTTTACAGTAAAATATTCTGTACAGGCCTACAAATATAAGGAATCACTCTTTCTCGCATCCAACTCACCAAACAAATGATTTCGGAAATTCCACGATTGTGAAACTAAAACCACAGATAGGCCTACATTGTGGATTGGTAGCTGGACAGAAATCTGCTATTCTACACATTCTACACTTGTGTAGTCTGCAGTAACAATAAATGTTCACATATGATGCACTAGGTCTCCCAGATCTCCGATCGCAACAGGTGATATGCGGTGTTGGCAAGCTCTTTCCGTACCGAGTGATTACTATTTATTGTTGAATGCATTTCGCTCATGTGACGGTCTCTTGTCGAGTACTTTTCTGTGATCAGCAGTATTGTCTGGAATGCATTTTTTTCAAGTTTGTCACATTCAGCTGAATTATTCCGCTTTCACATCCTTTCATGTTTATGTTCAAAAACCTTTGCCGGTGGTGCGTTTGCTAGCAGGATGTGGGATTATTGTTTACATTATACTTGAAGGAGTACATTAATAAATAGTCTACATTTAACTACTGTAAACTGCAAGCGCATTATCAAGCAGTAAAAGACATAAAATTACTCAAATGTAATATTCATTGAAAAAAAAAATTGTTCTGTTATTCCTAACTTAAAGAAAAGTTCAGAGAAGTGGTACTTCGTTCTCGCGACTGTTGTTCCTTTGTTGATCCCTCACAAACCAGTTTTTTCCCCCCATATTCCCACATTTGCTTTTTAAAAACGAAACTTTAAAGCCATCTCCACACGATTTGTTCAATTCTCAGCGGAACTTTTATGAAACTACCAGCTACCCACTTATGATTCCTCCACCAGGAAGTGAAACAAACCATTTTATGAAACAAGCATATGTATTAGAAAAGCTTAAGAATGTGACAAGCAGATAGAGGCACGTCTGCAGCCCAGGCGGTAACAGGGGAGATGGTGTCCAGGTGCGTGTCCTGTCTAATTGAGTCACGCCACCGCCCCCCCCTCCTTCCGGCCACAGATCTGTATTAAAACGGGCATCCCCTCAGTCTGACCGGGCAAAGGATCTGAACCCACCCCTTTTCGGCTTAATGCCTCACTCTGTGGTGTGGTTTTAGAATCAGTCTCTGTGGGATGAGCTCCGTACTTAGCCTTCGGCACTCTACCCACATGTTTCGGGGGGGGGGGCAGAGACTGGCCTGAAGAAACCCAAAACTGAGAAATATGGGTTATAATCTCTTTCTATTTTTAAATATTTTTTTTTCCAATTTTACCTGGCTGCTTTCTCACCGCCTTTGATCAAATAATTTAAAATCAAAAAGGGGGCGGGAATCAATTTATGCACGCTCTGTATGACTGTGTTGAAGATTACCAGTAACTAACAGCGAGACAACCTTCTTGCTCGATTGAAAATGAAAAGCATTTAATTTCCAGATATAATCCAGATGTTCTGAATGCGGTGGTGTGTGCGTGCATGCTCGGGGGGGGTATAAGCACACACACACACACACACACACACAACGCGCATCGTCGGGCGCATTGATGACCACCGCGGTCTCCACTCATATGACGGCCCTCGTCATCACCGCTCACAGTCATAACAAACCGGCCGAATAAGACCTGTGAGTGCAATCTGGAAACCATTCGGCTCATCCAAGGTTAAAATAATGAATGTTACTTAGTTTGGGGGGGGGGGGGGTTGTCGGACGTCAAAGTGAAACCCGCACTAACGCCGGC
>JAODKC010000003.1:521485-541067 GCA_026777985.1 Mormyrops attenuatus
CGCTGGAAAAATTGAATTCCGTCCCATATCTCGAGGGCCAAAGCATTACGGAGCACGGATAAGCACATCCATCCAGCCCCCAGGGAACTGGCGACAGCCCTGGGGTTCTATAATTTGAATTATTGTTCACAATTATAGGAATTTGTATGTTTGTACTTTACTTAATTGTAAAGGGACCTTGCTGGGCGCGTTACAATTCCACCAGAAAATGATACCATCGCACTAAAATATTACTACAAAACACGCTTAGTCTTAATGAGAAAACTGGAAAAATAATTCCTCTATTCCCCCTATCAAGTGCCTCACCATATGCTACCAAGATAAAGCAATTTTCTGTTAAATGCTGGTAAAAAAAAAATATATATGAACCTGGTGAACAAGTGGCCAGTGAATTTAAAAAAACAAAACAAAAAACACCAGAGAGGCACAAGGGAGCCGCAACGGATGGCGAGGGGCTCACAGGTATCCCGCCATCCCAAGGCGAGTGGCGCTATTGCAACAGAAATTAAACGAAAAGCACAGTGACAGAATCATCACAGCTTAAAAGAATCACCACATGAGCTTCTGGAGGTAGCTCACCAGCTACAAGTGCAAATCACACGGAACATGCAAAGGGAACAGTGCTCAGACTGAAGAAACCCCCCAAGGACACCCCCCCCACACACACACACAAAATGAGGCCTTCACAGGTGTCATGCTCGCTCATCCAATATCAAATACGACACCAGACATGCGCCATCGGGCCTATCTTTGGGGCACAAACTGAAATGTCACGATTAGGCTTATATACTTTGACAGCCACCCCCACAATACAGTAAGAGGGCCACAGTGACACATAATTCAGACGGTCACACAGCATCAAAACCTACTGCAGAATCTGAACATGGCATCCGTGTCAAATGCGAGAATGCCTGTATACACCTACAGAATGCACCAAATACCGTGAATGACACACCAATTACCCTAAGTGCACAAGACCTATGAAAACTGCTAAATAAGATAAGGATTTAACGTAAATAAATAATACGAATCAAAGTCTTATCGCGCATCCTATGCAAACCGCTCTGAATCCGCCATTATGGCCTTCAAGGGCCGAACGATGGCCTGCCACAAAACGGCAGTGAGAAGAACTCCCTCAGGGTTCCACTTAGAACATTCTAGAAGTTCCAAATGTCACAGTTACATGTAAATTCAGCAAATACATTTTTATACCTAACACACCGTGGTAGGCAGGCACCCTTTGAATCATTAAAAATGATTCCAACTCTGATTCTTTAGAGGATAACAAATTTAATAAGTAATAACCTTTTCAAAGTAATTATTAATCTGTGAACCATAATTAGCACTGGCATAATATAGTTTACCCCTCGGCTACACTTGTAAATAAAATGTCAGGGGTATGTTTCTGGACAGAACTGTAGTTCAACAGCACAGAACTCTTCTCACAAGTGGCAAACATAAATCTTTCTACAACTATTCAGACAAAACTTTAGTTAATTGCAGACCGTAGGGCTTCTCAAAATTACTTTTCCTGAATCACTGATGTGGCATTAGCCTCTACTACGGACTTAAGTCAACAGACCTAATGTAGGTTACAGGATGATTAATAAATATGTCACGTATGTGACTGGCGACTAGCTGTGGGTCGATCTGACAGAAATGTGGACTTACAGATGGAGACATGGAGCCGTTGGGGAGGTACGCGTCAGGCAGCATCAGAAATGGATATCCAGAGTATGCAGGTGCCTTGTACACTCCTCCATCTTGGTGTTTTGACACTTAAAAACAGAGAACATCGGCTGAATTAAAAAGCTGTCTTAAAACTATATGGCCATAACATAACGAAAAACGGACAGACCCAACCTATGCTACATCCAATACTTTGTTGCTCTAAATACTGCCACCGCTACCACCACCACCTCATCCCACATCACCCTTACTTTTTTTTCATCATTATTATTTGTTTACTTAGCACACCACATCGACAGTTGTTGTGTTTGCTCTGCGTTATCTGTGGCCGCCAACGGCGTGTTTTCAAACAGCGCCGAAATGTAACACAAAGTTATCACACCCATTTTGAACTCCTTGATTTGCATTTGTCTTTAATAAAGTAACGATGCCGATTGTAAACAGTCACTTATCGTTTGCTACAAACAACTCGGGACATTTTTTTAATCCGTGGGGGAAAAATTCTCAACTTTAAAACGTCCCACAAATTTAATAGATGCGCTTTCGCAACTCACCTGGCCTCGGGCAAACCGCGATGTTTATTCCTGTCTTTTACAAACTGATCAGCTATTTACTTTAAATAGATTTTTTAACGATTTACGTACGAATGTATCATTGTCAACGACATATTTTCCTGTGTGCTAAAATGTTCAACACTTAACACTTTCTACACACCGGCGGCAGCCGCTTGCTCACCTTCGTCCAGGGCATCTCTGTGTTTGTCCGAATAGACTCTCAGATCTCCTTGTTGTCCCCGTCTGACCGCCTGCAAACACCCGCAATAACGACAAAAACAATATATCAGCAAACCACAACAAAGTGACAGCAAAAGTTGCACTACAGCTTTTAAAACCTCGAATCAGCAAAGAGGAAAGAAGTTCTCACCCCTGGAGCAGTAACGTTTGGACTCTGATTTATCTCCGATTCATTCACCAGCGACGACTTAAGATCCGCTAAATCCCTTTCGGTGAAAGCGTTTTCTTGAATCTTCTCATCCTGCTCTCCTTCGTGCTTGAAGGGGATCATCTCATCGTTAGCCCCAAGATCATCCCCTCCGCCACCATTGAGTTGAGGCATGTTTGCTGAGGCACAAACAAAAAGGGGGTGGAAAAAAACAAAACAAATTTTACTTAAAAAATTCAAAGGAGAAAGAAAAAATACACACGCACAAAAACAACAGAAGCTGTCCAACTTCTCGTGCGGATTTCCCCCTCCCCAGGTTGAAGCGCCCAAACGGGGCGAATGAATGAAACAAAACAAAAGTTGTTAGGGTACGAAGTGGTCCCGTACGCTGAAAGCAATGCAGCCCAAGCGGCGACAAATAGCGCTTTTCTGCCGAGCACAAGGCTGGGGCTCCGACATCAAAGAGCTCCGCCCGGTGATTGACAGCCTCGATGATTGTTGGAGGGGGGGGGGGGGGTAGCACGACTGTCCCCGCACAGGTTTCTGCTCTTAAAGAGATACTGCTGCTTAGGGCACAGCGCTCCAGCCACGTCCGTCCAGGCGCCCACTCCACATAATACGAAAGAATTAATTCCAACGAAAACTTCTCCAAACGAAGTGAAACAGAAATCGTGCAACATCACTTCCTAAATATTTTAAACCACCACATTTCTATAGTTTCTCCATCTGCTTGAGCTGTGAGGAAATTTTAGATGGATATACTATAAAACAGTAACTGTAGAATAGCATTTTTTATCCAACATAAATGCTTTATGATTAAAGCATAAATACCGAAAGGAACAACGGTTCGGAAGCCTTCAGGCTGACTAAATGATTTGCCCTCATTCCCCAGTCACGTGTTTTCATTTTCTTTGGTCTTACGTGTGTAATGTGCAGAAATATCACACAATATAAAGAAAATAATAATGACGTGTGTTTATGTGTAAATGTTTTCCATCTCCACACACACACGGACACAGAGTGGAATCGTCCGGCTTTGGCAGTAACCCAGTCCATCTAGATATATTTACCAAATTATTTATAACCGTTCCGTCTTACGACCGCTCACGCTTTACGGGGCCCCCGTATAAAGATTATTATATGTGCTGAGAAGACGTGGAGGAAGACAACCAGTTTAATTCTTAAGATTCAGCAATTCGACGCCATTGTCAGGAATCTTAACAGAGGCTTTATTCGTCCTGCAATTATTTAGTTGCTGGATTTATGATATAGCGGCCTAATGAGTGAGCGCGTACCATTAGGTTGTCTTATATATGCACTGCCTTGTCTCAAGACCTCGAAGTGAATGAAAACCATATGAGCCACAGCTGAGGAATATGTCGATTACAAACAAAATATGCCTAGATATTTGCATAAGGCTGCATATTTATACAATTCCACCCATGCATATTAATAAAAAGATTAAAATGAGCAGATTAATATATGCAAATCTAAATTATAAATGAGTTGTTTAAACTTCTTGTTTATTTGCGTTGATTAAACATAAACAGCTGTTTTTATACGACTGATTTTCTCACTTTTCTCGCCGCTGTCCTGCATCCCACGGAATACCCGGGTACTTGCGTGTGAGTAGCAGTGAATCTGTCTCTGGCTATTTCATGGCCGGCGTACCTGTGCTCTCCTAGGAGCGAGTCCTGGGCGCCTTAATTTGACCTGTTGCTCTGTGACTCCCCTCGCCTCGCCTGCTTTGACTCACATGACTCATTCGTTGAAGCAGCCTTATGTACTCCCACTCTTATCTGCTTCCTTTTTGCATACATGACGTCAGGCGTCAGTGAGCCTTTGGGACAGGAAGCATACAAGCGAGGAAAGAAGTATCGACAGCTGCCGATGGTGGAACTTCTCAAACAGAGACTTGCACATAATTAGTACTATTTCTGTTTGACGTGGCTCCTAAATAATGCTGAATTTGACGAAACATACCCCCCCCCCCATCAATCTCCACACACTAATTTGATCCACATTTCAAAAAAAAAAAAACTGCAAGGAAAGCAGAATTACAGCCTATTTTGGGTTTAAATCACTCACTGAAACGTCATTATTAGCTGGCATTTGCTATGAAGTCTTATTGCCACATGTAAATTTTTTGGTTGAACTGTGCCAATGACTCATACCATTTAAAACTTACATATACCTGTATGTACTTCATATATAATCCTAAGTACCAATGAAAAATGTACATATTCACTTACCATGTCTACTTTATAACCCAAATACCACTGATTAATTTACATGCATACGGACAGAATTTATGTCAGTCCCAAACGCAACAAGAATGTAATACAGACAAAATGTAACAAGGGGATACAATTTTAAGTTATTCACTTATTGATATTTCTGCAGTGGGACAAAGAGAGGGGATAACCTCCCCCGCCCCCCCCACTCACTTGTGATTACTTAATAAATACCACTGATATGAGGCAGTATTTTTTTGGTTTGTGTGTACAGAGTGACAGAGCATGTGAGCTCTGAGTGTGAAAATTCACCATCCTCGTTCCTTGCACCCATCTCTGACATTCCCTATGTGTCACAGCTGCCATTTTACCCTAAAAAAGGTACCCTATCCGTTTTCCAGTCTTCTTGTCACATGGATCTGTTAGCAAACCGCACCAACGCAAGCCTTACGCTCACACCGGCAGCATAAACCCGAAGGAAATTTAAAATCCTACTCTGTAAACCTAGTGGTGAAAAAAGATGGTATTTCACCTGCACATTAATGAATAAAACAGTCAATTCTTTAAGTTTCTATAATGATAAAATGGTTCATACCTGGAAAATATTATAGCTTAATATATGTGTCTGTGTATATAACTGTTGTCTTATAATATAATATATGTGAGTGTATATAAGTGTTGTCTGTAGTCTTGTAATGTTTCAGGAGTTTTAACTTTTGATTTGTAAATCTGAAGAAAAGATAGAATACCACTGGTATTGTAAGTATGAAAAATATTGTAATATTTTTTTATTTTTGTGACTGCTGAAAATCAGGCAGAAGAAGAGTTTCAACAAATATAGTAACTATAACATATGGTATAATTCCCAGTTGAAAAGTAATAAAAAGGAATCATATCCCATTTTAAACGTCACCCACTTTTCTTATCCATTTTATTTATTGGAATAATTTAACCGACACATCATTCTCTTTTGTTGGATAAATTGCAGTGCTTAAAAATTACATACTCCACTTTCTAAATAAACTTCGGAGCTTTAAAGTAAAAAACTAATTAAATCATATGCTTTCATTGAGGTTAGCCCACATCTGAGGGAATAGCTCTTAATTCAAACCATCCGTGTATGTTTTATTGCCTGTTTTCCTGTAACAGAAAACTAGTTGTCTCGGGCTACACTAGGGTAACCTTCACAAAAGTCTCCCCTAAAACATATATCCTCATAGAGAGATTTTGCCAAGTCATTATAAATTCCTATACACCATTGCTTCTCTATTTATTTTAAATGGATAATTTATAGCACTTGTCGGTGTCTTAAGGGAAGATTAGTTCATGTTTGGATGACATGATCCAACATTAAAATCCACAAGTAGTTGTTTGGTGAACCTCACATAATGTATATTATCCCATACGATGTATCAAGACTTTAGCAACTTTGAGAGTAAGTGTTTGACGTTGTGAGTGTCTAGTGCAAAGGCATAGACTTAACAGGGATGAAAGCACTAGCGTTACTGTCTCCTGGCCTTTCAAACGCAGAGAATGATACACAGAAAGACATTCATGCTTTATAAAGGTTGCTTTTTTTGTTCTTTGGAGCTTCCCAAATCTTTCACTTTCTCTTAAAAAGAGAAGGTGGTTTCTTTTATTTCCAGGCAGCTAAAATAATTGCGTGTGTATGGAGGGGGAGGGAAATGCATGGGTTATTCCATTAGCCCCCCGCAGCTCGCTAACGCATAGCGTAAATATGCCGTGAACCGGCTGACACGCGCAAGGCCGGTGCCCCTTCAGAACCAGCAGAATAGGGGGCCACGGGCCTCAGGTGTGGGTGGGACCCTTAAGCCCAGACTGGGGGGCTTGTTCACCTTCCCTACCGGAACCGGAACGCTGACAGCGAAGGCGAGACCCACTGTAATCTGCAGGGAGGATACAAAAGGCCTCGTTAATGCACAGACAGCAAGTGTGGCCTTTGATGTAGAGCCAAGCCATTCGATCCTCGTTCCCTCCACACAAAAACATTCATAAAAAACATCATCTCTCCCTTTCTGCCTCTAGCCTCTGCGGTCGGGCACGCTGCTATTTTAAGATGCACTAGACTGAATCGGCGCTCCGGGTTTATAAGGTGCAGCGCGTAGCGCAGTGGAAACTGTAGTTTATCTGCAGTTGTTTTTTTTTTCTCTCTCTCTCTCTCTGCTCGTTCTTCTTTTCACCACACGCTGTTTACCCCATCGCTGCCTCGCAAAGCTCCCGCTCGGCGACTCCCTAACCCGCTCCTCTCGGCTAGCGGCCGCCGTCTCTGCTGCCGCCGTGATGCCCCACGCCGCGCCGAGGCAGAAGCGAGAGCTGACCGCGCTTCGGTCAAAAAAAAAATAAAATAACTCAAAGACAAAAAGAAATCCGACAGGGGAGGTGGCGGGTCAGGACCAGCTTAGGTTTTGGAGGGAAAGTTAAAGACTTAAGTTCAATTCAAAGCCACTTTTAGCCATAACTTTTTAAGGAAATAACATCCAGCGAAAACGCGCTTTAGTGAACGTTGTTACAGCTCAGTCCCATCATGGCTCCTCACCTCCAAGTCTCCCCTCAGCGATTGTGGACTTCTACACCAAATAATTGGCCCTGTAGCCTCATAAAGGTACCGCTGTGTCATCTACATGTACTGAGAGGGTTGAAATTGATCTTTTACTGATGTTTAGAGCTATGGAAAGATCTACTCTGGTCAAAGACTAGAGGCCGGGGCCATTCATTTTCATTAAATGCTTATTGTAAGAAATCAAATAAGACTAGATAAGATGAGATGGACTTTGTTGAACCCAAGGGGAAATTCTGACGCATATAACTGCAGAGCATGTAAAGTTCAGACAAGCAAACAAGACAAAGTGCAAGACAAAGTGCATAATGCAGACAAATAAACGCGAAATACAAAGTGCAACAACAGAACATCCTAAGAAACAATATTAAGGAAATAAATGTAAATTTAAAATAAATTTATGGAAGGTAAATGCGCAATTTTACATGCAAACAGATAGCTTGCTGGTGTGTTTGTGCTGGAGGTGCGGGGGCGATACGTCGCGGGGGAAAAGATCAAAAAACTCAAATCTTTATTCCTAAAATTAGTTTGAGAACCAGGCCCGATCATTTCTAGCCCACATCAGCACAAAGTAGAGATCATTTCTGCTCAATGTGTTTGACAAATATCACTTGTTAAGGATGGAATTTTTTTTTAAAGGCATCTGACGGAAATTAGCTACTAATAATTGGGGCGGGGCTACTCATATTTGGAAATACATCATTATTCACCAATTCAGCGGAATTCATCCATTCGTCTGTGCGCCGTCTATATCAGCTTATCCCATGCTGTGCTGCAATAAGCAGGGGGTGCCCTGGAAGGGCTGCCAGTGTATTGTAACTGTCTTTCACTCAGAGCATAAGAATGGCTTTAATTCAGCATCTTGGCATCTTCCGCAGGCAAGCTGCTGAAAAACGCTTCATTGGGTGTGTTCTGGAAAATCACAGCGGCGACACATCGTGTTATATTTCTTTAGAGGACACAGAGACATACAGTTTTGAGAAAGTAGTGTCAGTTCCTGGGAGTCAACACCCTTGCTCAGCAGTGAAACTGTTGAAGCACTCTTCTGAGTTTGGGATTCAAACAGACAACCTTCTGATCACAGGCACACCATCCTACTCAACTGAGTCCCATACTACTATTATTACATGCTATGCAATTATATGCCTGATGGGATTTGAACCCCCCATTACTGTCTCAGGAGACCAATGCCTGATCCATTACGGCACTGGGGCTACTTGCACCTAGGTGCCCTTTGCCAGGTAGAAAATAAATATCGGATCCTTTCAAATCAGATGACTGAGCAACGCAGTCAGGGAAGCAAATGTCTGTGTATTGGAAAACAACAGCTCAGATTGCATGGGATTTCTGCATGGCATTTCATAAATTGTATTCTGTTTGGTCTGGGG
This sequence comes from Mormyrops attenuatus, assembly GCA_026777985.1. NCBI lineage: Eukaryota > Metazoa > Chordata > Actinopteri > Osteoglossiformes > Mormyridae > Mormyrops > Mormyrops attenuatus. Next base: position 530,317 of record JAODKC010000003.1, read on the forward strand.
GAGGGGGGAACAGCGATATGCTTTAGTCTGTATCATTTCTTAGTGATACTTTCATGACGGAGTGGGTCTGAGGTCTCGAGTAGGACCACTTGAAGCTGTCTTTGGCAGGTGACATTTCCCCGATGTCTTTGCTGAGGAACAAACAGCGCCCCCGGTCTGAATGTCAATAACGATGCGGATAATTGACCAAGGCTTTGCTTGCCCCCCCTCTCCCCCTCCATATCTGTATTCATCATAGTGCACCGGCCTCCAAACCGCCAAACACTTTATAATTCAGCATCTGTATGTCTGGAATAAATATTCCGGAGTCGCTGTTTGCGCGCAGTCTCCTCTTTGATGTTTCATTAATATTCAGCGTTTACAAGCACAGAAGTATACATATTTAATCGAAATGCTTAGGCATGCTAAGGAAACATCTATAAATCTAAACTGTATTAGCGTTTTAATAAAATATTTTGAGCACATCCTCTCTGATTTTGTCTGGCCGACTTTCAGCGCGCGCCTCGCTCGCTTTCCGCTCGAGACGCGCTGCTTTCGCAGTCACGCGCCAGCTGGCGGTCGCATGAGTGCAATGTCTCCCCTGGGACCTGGCATTTACACTTATTACTTTATTGTATGTTTAGTTTAAAAAATGAATAGCACTCTGCTACACCGGTCTACCAGAAACAGACAGAAAAACCGGAGACAAAACGTCCACGCTTCATGCTAGCTGCAGTACACGAGCAATTATACTAGCTGTTATCTCTTCGTTCATAGTAGCACAAAAATAAAAACATATTTCAGAAAGCCGCACTTCTAATCAGACAGGGAAAACAGTTACACCAGTGCTCAGAGAAGCACCAGATTTAAGTGTTCGAGCACACCGTGCAGTGCCGCACAGCGAAGGAAACTGACAGACTATTTTTGGCAATGTAGGTTATTCTCTAAGTATCGCGGGCAGGCGTAATGCCCGCTTCGTCTTCTTAGAAAAAGCCTCCTTCTGTAACATAAGAATGCACAATAACAAACGCCCTTAGCTACTATTAATTAACAAACTATATCTCTAAGCTTTTGATTTGTTTTACTGTAGTATGTTGCATTTCGTATTTAAGTAAATGATTCTTATATTCTCCTATTTCTGCATGACATTGCATGTAATTATTTAGACGTATATGCCCTTTTGTAATTTGCAGAATGTATTTTCTCTGCAGGGTAATTAATTTGATGTTGTCTTAGACGTACTACAGTGGAAGAATTTTGCTTATAAACATTTATAATGCAATCAAATGTCGCCCCTTTCAATGGTAAGTCGATAAATGTGTTTTATTAACAATCTTGTAAAACCTAATTCTGTTGGAGCTCATATAAAACTGAATGCATCATATTTTTAAAGGTACCGCGACCCTATAACAAAAACAAGTGGCGGGAAAATGCCTTTGAAAATATCACGTAAACTTACACTCTGGGTTAAAATGCATTACGGTTTTATGTTTAAATTAAATGTCAAACGTGTTGGTTTTGAAACATAATTTCCAATATGACAAGTGGAAAGTTTATCTTGTTGGATGTCCCAGTTCAAACCACAATATATCTAACAACAAATGTGTTTATTGCCATTGTTCATTCGAGGTTCGTTTCCGAGTGATCTGTGTTTTAGGCGTGTCTCCGTCATGACCAATTTCTGCAGACGATAATGTGACGATCTGATTCTCGTAGGCCATTCCTCCTTTGCCCAGTCGCTCACTGCTTGGGTGATCCATAGTGTGTCCTTGACATGGTTCAGGAGATGAGAGTGGCAATTTAATCCAGATTATTGGATGTAGGGGATGAGCCTACCAGGCCAGATTTTTGGTTCCTGCGTGCATGTGCTGTTGGGTTCTGGTAGAAACATATAGTTACGCCCTTGGATGGAACTAATGGGTTCTGTGCATTATGGGTTAGGACCATTGTGTTTACACTTACATTAATCTTTTTTTAGCTGGGGGTTAAGGGCCTTGCTCAAGGACCCAATGGTGAAATCTTTCTGCTGACCAAGGGATTTGAACCATCTGATCACAACATCCTAACTCATTGAGACACACACCCTGTGTTATGGTCAGTCAGTTGTTAGATCTGCCCTGTTCACGGGGTCATGATTCCTTTTTCTTAGAAAATTTCTCAGTTTTGTCTTAATAGAGCTTTACTAGTTATTTTTTAAAAACAGCAAACAACAGCCTGAATTTAGTTCCCCCTGTACACCTGTGACCGGATTTTTAACTACTGATAAGAATAAAATGCTTCAAAGCATATAGATTCATTAATGAAAATCACAAGTCTGTAGGATGGTAGAGCATGTAAAAGGCATCAAGAAACAAATGAAGTATGTGCAGATTGTCAGTTGGTTTAAACAGAGTGACCTAAGTAGATCTTTGTGTATCTTTGTGGGCCTCAAGTTAAAAATATACACCCCCCCCCTCCCCCTTTACACTCACAGGTTCTCCGATGGGGTTCAGCATGACGGATTTTGGAATTGGCGTGACGTAACGCTTGGAGAAGAATGTGGAGCCTCGCGGCGGATCGCAGTGTGAAACTCTGATGTGACCTCAATGATGGAAAGAGGGTGGCAAACCATATGGAAGTTAAAATGAGAAATCAACCGGCCACATGTGTACAGCTGTGGCAATCAGCCCCTAAAAAACCATTTATTCAGATGGAGCAGAACTTTTAGAAGTACTTGAGGATTAGACTGATTTTACTGCATATAAAGTGCTGCAGTTTGCTGAATGGGGCATGAAAGCTTCTTTAATTGGGCAAAGTCTTTTCCCTTGCTGTTATTATTAATATTAACATTACATTGTTAATTATCATTTTATTTATTGTCTCCCTTGGGTTTAAGTTTTTCATGGTATTATTCAGGATGAAATTATCAGCCTCGACGAGACCTAATTTTATGCGGCCGTTGGTTTCTAGAAACCTTCCTAAAAAGTCCTATATTCATAATAATACACTAAATGCTCTATAATAACCAAAAAAGTCATATCATGAACAGTAAACAGTCGTGTGCAGGTGTATTATCAGCAGGATCACCAAAGTCTCCTGAATTGGCAGTTAAAATGAAATATCTCTTCAGTTGAGCTGAGTCTTGTTTAATTCTCATTGTGGAAGTTAGAGTTTATGGTTCAAAATTAATAGCCAGATTCTTCATATGGAAAATTTACCTCCACTCAGTATGTTTGTGGTAAATGCTTAAGGTGTGTGCACGGTATATGCATGAAACCCATGAAGGAAAACACAGTGTGGCTTTGTGGATGGTACGACACCGTTACTTTTTTTGACACTGTAAACAGGAAAATTGACTGAAGTGACTAAGTATCTATACGCAGATCTTTCCTGGATGTGAGGTATTTTCTGAGTTTGTTTTCATGCAGCCATAGCACCCAGCTTTCAGTAGATGGATATTTTCAAAATTTGCAATAATACTGTAGAGGCCAAAATTGTGGAGACATCTCCAACTTTTAGAGATGACAAAACTTTACTCAAACGTTACTCCGGATCACTTATTTAATCGTCCAATGGCATGACATCTGTAACATTTTTCGGTTGTTTACAAACATTACCACCAGTATGGATGTAGTATTTTTTACTAAAAATTACATAAAGCGTAATGCCAAAAATGGTAAGCGTTTCCACAGTTTTGGTCGCTAGTGTATAAAGATTTCAGCCAGTGAGAACGTGAATGAAGATATAATTCAGTGTTTCAGATACTGATAGTTTCCCAAGCAGCAGGAGTAACCGAGTGAAAACATCGCTCTCTGGAGCCGTGGTCATAATTAGGCTGAACCGCACCATCATGTCCTGTCAGCAGCCCTCAAATTTCTAGATGATAAAAACACTTTATAAAAATTTTAATAACTGATGCTGCCAAGATGAGAGTTTCGCTGTAAACATTTCACTTTTTTTCATGACTACAGACTAAAGTCAGATTATATGGTGTACTACAAACATTACAGAAAGTGTGGCTGCTTCCCTGGCACCTGACCAGAGGTAGACATTTCAGGCCCAGAGAGTAAAAATCCAGACCAGGATTTCATTTCAACCAACCAGTTGAGGACTCAGTGACTGTTACACTTGATGTTCCACTGGCTGGTTGAAACAAAATCTTGGTCTGGACTTTTAACCTCTGGACATGAAATTTCCACCTCTGCAGCTGACAATGTCCTGCATGATATTTTTACTGAAAGGCACTGGGCGATGGCACTATGACTTCATGCATTTGCTAAATGGTCAGAATTGGACTTTCCAGTTATATTGAAGAAAGAGCTTAGTTTAGATCTAGCTGGTTTGTTACATAAGTTGAGTACAAACAGCCAGCCAGCAGATACAAAGAAATCTTTTGGTGCATCCATACCTTTTAGAGAAATATAATTATTGGTATCAGATTACATATTTAATTTCCCTCAAGATGCTAGATACTACATTTAAAAAACCCACCAGAGACTCTCATGAATATATGTGACCATTAAACATTTATCAGCGTAACAAGACAGGCTGTCTTAATGTTGAAATCATGAAGAGTAGCCAGTGATTTTAGGCCAGAGTTTTGACGTCAACTCGACCATCTGTGTTTCTGTCAAAAGCAATTAGAAATGTTCAAATTCTCCTTTGCTAAATGCATTCAGCATCTAAAACCCCTGAACCATTTGGGGGGCCGGAGTAGCAGATCTTAGCAGCTGACCTTCATAGTTTCTCAGGAACAAAATGGCGCTATCACCCGGAAGTTCATCATATCACTGTCCTGGATTTCTGTCAGCAGGTCCCCAGATATCAAGCGATGAGATCCTAATCTGTGAATACGGATGTATTTACTCTTGGAAAAGGAGGAGAAGACACTGAACTGTAGACTTATTATGCCTGGAAGTCTGATGTAAAACAGGCTCCGATAGCAGGAGAAGGGATTTAATTTTCTGATGACTGAAGAAAAACCACACAAATGCTTTCCGCATGCAGAAGAAAAAATAATACAGTAAAATAAAAAACATGAGGACACTGACTCCCAACAGGAATTTCATATGTATATACTGTCATTTTATTAATATACATTTCAATATTATTTTTGTGAGTCTGCTTCCAGAATGCTGGAATGGGAAATGACAGACCCAAGGAAATTTTTTTCTAACTCATTGAATATTCTGAAATGTGCTCATTTGGCAGAAGCTTAAATTTACATTGCATTTAAATGTCTGGAAAATACAAGAAAATGCATTTTTGCATTTATTTCTTGGCTGTAATGTGTTAAAAAATTTAAGAAGATCCAAAAAGTGTTTCTGATTAAAAAAAAACACTCCTCCGTATGTATGGCTGAATTTTGTTAAACGTTTACCTGTATCTGTTAAATTATGATATTTTGTGTTTTACGTGTCTTCAGTAGGAAAATATATCAGATACTACACTGGCATGTCACCAAATTTTGGAAAAAAATACCGGATTTATACATCAACGAGGAAACAGAAATGTAGGAAGATTTGTTACTGTGGGAATTATTTTGAGGCCACTTATTTCAAAAGTGACAGTACGTGTTGAAACATAATATTAAATCTCTCCCCTATTCGTTTTCTTTGAATCCAGTGGATTTTTTATAATGTTTTTTTTAACTCAAACATTGCCATGTTTTCTGACAGTTAAAAAGAGAGTGATAATTAAACTAATCCGAAACAAATAAACATTTGGCATCTCATGAAGGGGCGAGAGGAGTAATTTAAGATTTAAATGCACATGGCCTCTTTACTTTAGGGCTTTGAAGATTCAAAATTAACTGGAGTGGAGACTCTTTGGGCAATGAGAAAGGAAGGGATGTTTGTTTCGCATTTAGTAACATGAGAAGATGCAGCTACTATGGATAGTTTTTTATATTTGCGCTTGTACAGTTCAGTCACAAGTTCTAAAGATTAAAAAAAAAATTGCTCATCTCATATCACAAGAAAGGATATATGGTCTGCAAATGAACACTTCTGCTTTTGGTCCAGGGAGAATTACTGCTTTAAGAGGGGGCTAAGGTTGTGTTTCAGGGGGCTGTTAGCTAAATGTGTTCATTTTTCATTCTTTTTTTTCATCTGAGGGCTGTCTCTTGGACCAGTGAAATCACATGGTGCCCGTCACATGATTTCCAGTCAGCCAGGAAGTCAGAGAAAACCCAGCCTGACATAAAAAATACACCTGCGCATCACAAACAGGTATTTCACAAACTACTGTTTATCTTTCTGACTGTGTTGAAATTTTAGTAAAAATTTCAACGCCCTGTCTCTGGTGTTCAAGGCTCTGGCACGCTTGTCTGATCTGTGCGCGTGCACGAAACAATGTGGACATGAAACATCTCAATTCTTCTCAACGCTTAGCGAGAGCTTCAGACCACAAAGTGTTTAATACAAATCCTGTGTCTAATTCTGCGGCCTGAATAGAAACTGAACAAGGGAATTGAGAAGCAGACGTCAATTTTTTTAAAATTCATCTCTGTATTCGGGTGACGGCAAGACTGGAATTAAAAATGTTTTGCCATGTTTATGTCTTGGTTATTTTATTTTAATGTATCATAGGATAGCATCTTAAAAACATTCAATCTGGTCACCAAAGTGGAAAGCAAGCGGGAACAGACGTTAGTTATTTAACAGTGACCCAAACAAGCTTTCATTTGTCTGGTTTGATTGTATTTAATCAACTAACATAACCAATTTAGTTGTGTTTATCTGTTTATTTGCTAGGGAAAGGGCCACCATATGTGTGAGTTGTTAGATAGCCTTACATTAAAGGATCGATACCTGGAGAGCATTTCACAGGTGAGCCCCTGGGTGCCTCTTACATGCTCAAAAACCACAACAAAGCACATTTGTGATTAACCCTTACAGATGGGGGTGCACATTTCCCACAAAACGAACTGACGTCCTTCCTGTATCTGAGGCCACAGTGCATCTCCAGGGCGGCTCGCACTTACTGTAAATCCCTACTGAGAGCGGCTTTGCTTTGTTCCAGCGAGACAGAAAGTATTGATTTTAATTAAACAGTTTGCTTACAAACTGGTAATGGGTGGGTTTTTTTCTTTTTAAATCAGGCACCCAAACCTGACAGGAAGTGATTCACCATGGTAATGAAAGAGAAATGAATGCAATACCAGGATATGATTTAAGCACACATAGGCTAACATAGCTGAGAAGAAGTGTCCCAATTCAGCAGTTTCCCACAGTCTGTCACTTACTTCTGGTACCACCCCCAACCCTGCCTTGGGAACCAAAGTCTCTGTGCTCTGCCTCATTATAGATAGAATGCCCATAATTTACAGCAATGACACTATAAAAGACCAAATTTGTTTTGGTTTGAAGACTAAATAGATTATAGCTCAGTTATTGCAATAAAAGCCAAGTCCTCTCCACACATATATCATGTCTTATTATTTCCGCCGATTTTATTCTTGGCGGCTCACGGCTGTAAACGATTCATTACGAAGGGCAGACGTCGCCTTCATCTTCACGGATGATAAAGGATTTTAACAGGACCGGCGCTTCGGATCCATGAGAAAAAGCTGATCTTATGGCGCACCCAGCGATGCCAAATACAGTTCAGTTGAACGTGTTGATCTCTGCAAATATTCCCCCCACAGAACAACAGCTCATGTTTTCTGCACAATTTGGGTGATTAACAGGATGTTACTAGAACAAACTGAAAATAGTTGCAAAAGTGGCATTTGAAAGTTTCCAGGCTGTGCCTGTGTTGAGCAATCATATATTTTCATGTGGCAAACAACAGATAAACATACCTCGAGTTTGCAAAAGAGCAACATCTTAATGTTGCGCCCATATGCGACAGTATTTTGCATGACAAAACAACTACATTGCATTATAAAGCTTTTAATTTAAAAGTGAACATACAGTATACTACTTAAAGCGACCAAGAGGTATATGAAATAAGTCGCACAGAAATTAATCACTCAGGCATAAACATAATGGTAGGAATCTACAATTGAATGTATCCATCCATTCATCCATCCATCTTCAGAATACTTATCCCTGCCAAGGCTCTGAGAGCTGTGTCCTTATTTATGATAATACATTTAAAAAAAAAAAGCTGTTGAAAATTAATAAGTATTAAAGATTTCCTCAAAACAGTTACAGTTAAATAAGATTTTTAAAATGATTTGTTTGCTATAATCTATGTATTTTATGAACTGCTTTGCTCTTAAGACTTTCTTAGTACCCCCGCTAGCAATTTAAGTCAACAATCACTCCTACATTCCAGAATTGTAGAGCCGGGACAATATTTTAACAGTATGAAATGGTTATTAATTCTGTAACAACTTAAATGACCACGTGTCTACAATGGAAAACAATTAGTCACATATTGTTGTTTAAGATTGAATGCGTCTCGTGTGTTGTTTATACAGAAAGTGACAACGACGGCTCTTCTGAAATGATAATTGCAGGAAACTGGGCAGTTATTTTCTATTCCATAATTGCTATCGGCAACAAACAATGCTATTTTGCCACAAGAATTTCATGCATGTTTTACTACAAGCAAACGTGCAAATAAACATTTAACAGGAAACCTGGCAAAACCGAAGGGGCACGATTGGTTAAAGTATAACCAAAAAACAAATACTGCCTGCACCAGAATTACTGCCTCTGAATTTTAACAACATTTTACCCTGTTGTGAAAATGCTGTTATATTGCACTTAAGTCTCCTTATAGACAATAAGCTTTCTAATTATCTGAATTCTAGAAGCAGGGAGCATGTTCTTGATAAACTCTATTCTTAGACTTATGATTACGTGTTTTTCTTCTTTTTTGTAATTGTTTATGAAATATTCCGAACATTGTGGCGTTTTTTTGTCCTTTCCACCGTTGTTTATGTCACGGAATCAACTTTAAATGCCACGGAGAGCAAAGACTAGTGGAGACCTGCGATAGCAGATGATGTCATGCAATATGTCTCTAATTTAAAACAGCGACAGAAAAGACATTCTGCTCCTCTTCGTTATGTTGCCATGTACCGCAAACTTGGATTCGGTTCTGCACGTGAAAAAAAATCTAGAATTTTGAAGATTCTCTTTGCGTAAGCCTTCAACATGACATTTCCAGTGGGATTAAATACTGCATATTTATACATTATTGTCATAGGGCTGTGTAGTGCTTGACCCCAGGGGTGTGAAGTTCTCCTCTGCTCCTTTGCTAAGGCTGGGCTTCCAGGTGGGCTGACTGAATCTGCTTTTAAAGAGCGGAGAAGTACAGATACTCACAGATGCGATTCTAGGGACAATGGGGGCCCAAGGCATAAAACTCCATGGGGCCCTCCAACTCCCCCTCCCCTAGCATGGTAAACTTTATGACCATTATTTCAGCATGAAGTCTAATTTAATAATATCAACAAAGGGAATTTAATAAACACTCCTTTATTTTCATTTTACTGTGAAAAACACAATACACAAATTTAGCAGATTTGTCATTGCGGTGTACTATGTAATCAGCCACCCTCGAGGGGGCTTCCCAGCTTGGGGTCCCAGGCCATTACCTGCCCTGCCTGTACGCCTCTGGGTGCAGAACCATAAGCAGCTAATCACACCCGGTGCACGTGCCACACAAATATTGATGGACCATGTGGGGTCTGATTTATGAAGCACACTGACTCACTTGATCCTCATTTTCCCCTGTTTTCCATCTGTGGTGAACAGTTGTCATGGTAACACAGGTATAATATACATTGCGTAATATGCCATCGTTCATTTAAGCTTACATGTAGCCTATACATTAATCTCCGCATGAAAAATAATGACAGTGTCTTGCTTTGTGACAGTCAAAATTAAGTTGTTACATGGAATGAATACTGTAGAAATCACTGATATAAAAAGAAGCTTTTTTAACTTAACTTGTGTTAAGCGTAGGTCATTGTAACGCTTGGAGCTAAAACAAAATTACCATATATTGTTTCATACATAAAAACACATCTATTAATCAATTAACTGCAAGTTTCAGAAACCGAACCTGTGTTCAGGAACGAGAATGCCTCCGTTTTTCTAAGGCGGTGTGTTATTGCGCAACGGTAAGCATTACAACACACGCCCGTGCCCGTAAACCGCAGCGTTTGCACACAGACCGTCACAACAGAATATTGGTCCCGGATCTCCCTTTGCCCGAGATGCTGCCTTTTCTTCTCCGATACTCATAACCATATTTCACAAGTGCTTTTTGACCAGATAACAATCTCGCTCTTTCGGTCTCCTTGAATAAAAAAGAAGGAGGAGAGAAAGAAAAACAAAGCAGAAAAGAGCCGGTGCAGCAGAAATGATGCGCAGCTAAGGGTTTGTTAACAGTTCTGACCACGTGGCGCTCGAAGGCGACCAAGGCTTGACATTTCTCATGTTGAACCTCACTTGTTCAGACAGGAAACCGGCGTCTATATTTTTCCTATATTGTCAACACCTTGAAATGTTTAAATTCAGACGAACCAAAGGAAACCAGAAACCTTCAAAACACTTTTTTTATGCGTGAAATCAGTTCCGAAACGGCAGCCAGTAGAGGAACGATTTTCAACTAAGGGAGCATCTTGTATTTAAGTCTAAATGAACGAAAAGATATCATTGTATATTCAGGCTATATTTCCTTTAGGTCATTTTATATGTAGGTATATGCACACACACACACACACACACACACACACACACACACACACACACACACACACACACACACACACACACAAGTTTGTATATATATCTGTGTGGGTAAAATAAAAAATTATGTCTCGGGAAAAC
>JAODKC010000003.1:541167-603392 GCA_026777985.1 Mormyrops attenuatus
CACACACACACACACACACACACACACACACACACACACACACACACACACACACACACACACACACATGTTTGTATTCATGTCTTTGTAGGCACTATCCATCAATTTCAATGGGAAATACCCTAATCCCTACAATGACAACTTTAACCCCTACCCAGTCCGGACCTTAACCATAAGCAACCAAAACAACACAAGACTTTTGACATTTTAAGTTTTTTGATTGCTGTCAGATTTTTTAAAAAGTGAGACCCCTCAGCCCCCCCACACACAGATTAGGTGCATCTTTGTGGGGACTCTCCATTCATTTCTATGGGCACAACATGATGACTTTGTCCCCTATAAAGTATAGCCATCCCAAAACTTAACCACTAGTAACCAAACAAAATACAAGAATCTTACACCAATCATACTAGGGGCAGTTCAGTTTGTGGTTTAGTCTGTGTCAGAATAATAAACTATAAGCATTCCATAATTATAACCCGATTATGCCATTGTCAGCGAAAACAGAACAATCCATTCTGTTGTCTGACTCTTTTCTCACCAGGGGAATTGCTGTAGATTTAAAACAAACCGTGAAGTGATTCCATCAAAGCGAGGTCATGTTTTCCAAATCAAAGGAAGATAGGACAAGATAGGTGAAACTTTTCTCAGTCACTTGCTGTAAAAGGCTAACTTTTGTGAGTCCCACGTCGCTCAGAAGCCTCCAGAGAAAGGCGGCCGAATATTCTTCAGTCAGTCAAACTAAGCAAATCTGGGAAATTAACACTGAGCTACTACACTGTCAGAAAAAAGAGGACAGCAATTTGTACCTTTGCTACGCCAATTTGTACCTTTGCTACGCCAATTTGTACCTTTGCTACGCCAACTTGTACCTTTGCTACGCCAATTTGTACCTTTGCTACGCCAATTTGTACCTTTGCTGTACCCTCAAGGTTCTGCCAATTGTACCCTTAGCTGTAAATAAATGCACCTTTTAGTCTAATTTAAGGTACAGAAATGGACTCTGAGGAACATCCCCAAGGTACAAGCAGCATTAATATACCATCAATGGTACCATAATGTTCCTCATTGTGCATTTCTGTATCTTAAAATGTACGTTTACCCTTGAGGGTACAGCCCCATTGACAAGCAAGGGTACACATTGGTACTCTTTTTCTGAAAGTGTTCAACTGATTTATCTGATGCGAGTTTGACCTCCCTCTTTCCAAAATGTATGCTGAATGTTTACGCAAAGCCACGAATGGGAAGTGAACACTTTGAACTTACTTTGACAGAACACAAACAGATTTACATTGTGTCTGTTAGCCAAAGCCATAAAAGCTGAAAGGAAATGACCAATATACAGCTATTTTTTTCCAATTATGATTATAAAAATAAAATGCAGTGCAAAGTTATGTAATTAAAAATAATTATATCAGAAAAATGTAGGATTACAGGGCACCGTAAACACTCCTAAAATACATTTATTTAAATCACAATGTACAATAAATATCTTCTAAGTTAGCATAGCTTTTTACATTTTTCTTTTAACAATGTGTAAAAGTTTATCAAATTTTATCAAGTTTCAATGGGTGACATTGACACATGGAGAAAAATGGGCGGGAACTCCTTTCTGAAATAATGACATATTACTTAATGTATCCACATGTTACAAATCTCAGCATCTGTTTGTAATTTCTCTATTTACTTTGTAGACTCAGCCTTTGGCTGATTAGCATTTTCTGTTGTTCTGTTTGCCTTGGTTGGAAACGTGATTGGCACTTGGTGAGAGCTGTTTGAAGTAAGTGTTGGTTGGCTTTGAAGCTCATGGATGAAAGCAAAATTCAGCTCTAACTTGGAGATGATATAAAAAATGAAGGACAGACCGTCTACAAACATAAAAAGCAAACATAAACACTGTTTATGGTGTGTACTTTAGATATAGAAATTGCACAGTCCTTTTTTCCATCTGAAACCAATATGAAATAATTATTATTTATTGGCATTGCTCATACTGCTAGTTTGCACCATGTAATGTGCTCATGAATATGGCACTTGCTTCATCTTACATCAAGAATTTCAAAAACATTTTTTTTGTTTTTACATAATAATAAATACAATGAGAAAACAAAATGACAGAAACATGTATATGCCAGACACAGTGTATTTCATATTTATTTGAATAAGCTCATATATATTTGTATTGTTTCTTTTTCTTCCGACAATATAGAAAATTTCACACAGCAGAATTTTTAAGAGAAAGAGCAGATGAAGAGGGGAGATAAAATTTTGTGCGTAGCATGGGCTTGTGGCTTGGGGTTGGGGGGCGCTGGGGGGGAGCTGCATGTGCAAAACGTTTGGTAAATATCTCTCATTATCATGAAATAGCGCTGATGTTTGTGCCATAGCTACATCTCACTGGGCTCAGGTACGATGCCATGTCATTTTTTTTTTTACGGTAAAGACCGTTTTACACTTAATGTAGGCAGGGTACTGCTGTGTGATGAAATGGGTGTGGATAAACAAAACGCAAAATTAGTGAAATGAGAGAATTTAAGTACTACATGAATAAGTGTAACAATTATTAATCGGAATCTGACTGGTGTTGCAGCAAAATGTATTTACTACTATTTACCAGCTATTTTCTTTGGTGTTTCTTTACAAGCATTACAATGTATCAATATGACCATGTAACAAATTACTTACTGCATATACACACATATTCAGCATGTCACCGTTTTTTTCAAAAAGTATAAAATAAGCCATAAATGAAATATTTGTTATTCATTAGTATAAAATAGAAGTTTACATTAAACACTGCATCGGTTTTCAACTTAAAAAAGGAGGAAAACGGTAATCTTTAAAAAAACATTGAACTTGGTAAATTTAAGAGGCACGATTAACCTAATTTATTTACTGCAGTTGAAATCAAATAACAGTTGATTGATAATAGACAAAATCTATACAATAATATGCCATCTTTATTCAATCGTAATTATGTTTAAATGTTAAAAGGCAAAAACCGAAAAAATAAGTCTAAACTTATTAGACTTTTCTAGAAGCCTTTTGGGTGTCTGTCCTGAATGCTGCCACGCGCATTGCGCAAACTGCCAGCGTCTATTAAACGTATGTCATTGTCATATCGCCATCTACTGGCCCACTTGGTTAATTCTATTTGTGCTTCGTTCGCTGGATGCTGAGAGCCACCTGCGCGACAGAAAGTTACTTAAACCGCGCGTGAATGCTAATGTCCATGACTGTGGACCTCCTCTGATCACTACATTTAATCAAATCGATCATTACTTTACTGTTTACTGTAATGTTATCACATTAGGCCGTCATAAGAATATGCATGTGATCTAATTTTCCGTAAAACAACAGCATATTTCATACATATTTTACACCTTATACAACGCGTGCTCTGAAGGTTTAATATTTGTAAGTATTAATTAGAAATACATTTGCAAAAATAAAGAAGCTGTGGAGACAAACGAGTAGAGGAAATGGCAAAAATGGTAAACGCATTGAAAATATCGAATTAGAAATGATATAATAATAATAAGATAATCATCACTTTCACTAATCAGAAATTAATTCAGAAATTGTCTTTACGCCTCCCTCAACTTGCTCTTCGCAGAGTAAGTTGTCCGCGAAGGGCTGCCACCTGTGGCGGCGCCCAGGGAGCTGGGGGTTAAGGGCCTTGCTCAAGGACCCGCAGACGTGCTGAGGCTGGGTTTGAACCGGCGACCTTGTGATCCCCGATATAAATAGTGAATAAAGTCCAGGAAATACCCTAATAGCGATAAAAACACTTCTGAAGCCTATTACTTTGAGTCATCTGTATGGAAATTATTATAGGAACCCAAAGATTACCGTAATATCAAGCACAGGTGCACATCACTGAATATCAGCCCCACAAACAATTGCATGGTGTAAAATATCACGTTATATATATTTATTTATATAATTTTATTTTATTTAGCTACAAGTTGAGATCTCTGTCCAGAAGTAGACATCATATTCTATATTGAAAATAAAAGATAAATTAACGACTGATTCAAAATATAGAATGAGATCATGCATGGTTATATACAGCTATAGCGGGAAGTAACGTCGATAAATATCCATGCAGCATAGCAACAAAGATATGGATAAATGTATAGTATTTTACATATTTAGATTTAAAGACACTTTTCAAAACATACTTTTTTATTTTGAAAATACAGAATATCAAATACAGATAAATACATACTTTTATTACTCATTTTAATCATCACTAAATTATTTCTTCATTTTGTTTCACATCAAATTTTAGACCTTTAGCTATACTGTATTTCTAATTATTAATAATAATTAAACTATTGGTGTATGTCTACTGTTCTCATAGTGGCTACTAATAATTGTTTTAGGTCTGAAATTCTGCATTCTGCTCGGCATGCTATGCAGTACCAGTCAAAAGTTTGGACACGCCAAACCACTTCCAAAGGACTGGGTTGGCGTTACATCACTTCACCTCACCACCAGAGCAAAACACAGTAGAGATGGTTTTAGAGGAGTTTGACCAGAGGACCTTCAGGACAGCTGAAGTATCTCAGGAGGCCAATTCATGGAACTGGCATAGAGGAGGCAGTAGGGTCAGCCAGTCCCTGGAGCAATTTGGGTGAAGGGCCTTGGTCAAGGGCCCAATTGTGGGATCACTCTACTGACTGGGATTTGAACCAGCAACCTCCTGTGCCCCCCCCACCCCACCCCACACCACACCACACACACACACACACACACACACACACACACACACACACACACACACAAACAACAAATGATTTTCATTTTTGTTTAATACTCTTTTGGCCAGTGCATAATTGCATATATGCTATTTTACAATTAATGCATATAATTATATGTATATAATTATTCTAAAATGTAGTGAATAGTACAAATGAACCTTTCAGTGGTACAGGTTCCCGACATTTATGACCGTTCGCCGTCACTCGCTTCTCCTTAATCGTCTGTCTGCCTCCTACAATCACAGGTGCGGATAAGGACAAACGGTGACGATCCCAAGCAAACCCTGACGCTGGGACAGTTTTGCAGCGTCATAGTCGGAATTCACTAGCTATTTGCCGATCGTGGATCAGCGATTACAGGCCTTTTCTATGCTGGGAGGGAAGGGAGGGCTGGATCTCCCTGGCTACGCGTAAAACACCTCCCCTTTCCCCTGCCGTCATCTGGTCCACGGTGCGCGTTTCTAACGGGCTTTTTCCCTACACTCTAAGGTACGTTGTGTTTTTATTTATTGCATCCCTCATTTTGCGCAGTGCTCAGATTACAGTTAGTGTTGCACCCTGTTTCTGGTGGAGAAATGGCGCTTTACTCGGTTATATAAGAAGGGGCGATCTGCTGATGCCGGGCTGCGGCGGAGGGCTCGCGAGCTCAGCGTCTCGGCGCGCGGCCTCTGCGTGCAGAAGCGCGAGCGGAATCTGCGCTTCGGACCCGCTACATGGCGAATGCTGCGAGTTATTAACTCTGTCCGCTTTTTCTAACCGGGACCGTGTCCAAACGTGGCGGGTCTGGGAAGTTGCAACAGCCTTGCTTTGCTATCCGGTTAGCGGGTCAGTCATGCCCGCGGTGGTCTTTCATAGGCCTGTCGCCTTGCTTATGCAAAAACGGTTCCCTTTTTAGAAATATTTTTGATGTATTGGGGAAAAAAGCAACGTTTCCAGGCCATTGGCCCGTGAATGTGGGTGTTGTCTAAATGCACGCTGCCACCGCACACCCCTCAGACCCCATCTATTAAAACCGGTCCGGATCATGCACCGTCGTTTATATCGATCTGATCGCTTAATATTTGTTTCTTGCTTAAATAAAATTTGAAGCGCTGTTTATTCTGATGTGCTGGCGTATGGACACCCCCTGTCCCCCCCGGAGGACGCCGAGCCACGCAGCGGATGACCTCTATCCGGCCCCCCGAATAAAGGTCGCCTACAGTTACCGTTTCGCGTGGATCTTACGGCCGACGCCGTGTGACCATGTGCTTCTCCGCAAGCCGAAATATCGGTGGCGAATAAACGGCGGATTCCCAGCGCTTTTCGTGGCGTTAACGTTGTTTGGCCGGAGGCGTTTTCACCGTCAAGCCTAAACACGACAGCCGCCGGGAAGGGCTTTGTTCATCGCCAAGCCGATCGTCAGCATTTTAAGTTAATGAAAACTAGGGTCATACCTCCTCTTTTTGGCACAAAAAACGTGCAATATTTCGCTTTCTACTATGTTGTCCTTTATGTGCGCATATTTTGTTGCTTTGACCCCTCTTGTTGCGTCCTGCCCCCGGAGTATTTTTTATATATATATATATAAAAAAGTAAAATATGTTCACCCTATAAAAACACATTCTCCATGACAAACTGCCGGTTTGTTCATTTACTCGTACTTTCTGTGCACTTTTTACATCCCGTTTATTCCCCTTCCCCGTTATTCGCTGGCGATCTGGGTCGTGTCCCCCCTCCCTGTGCCCCTTGGTGGTCCGACCGTGTCACAGGAAATCCGCTTAGCATGTATATTTTTAAAACGAAGCTGCAGCGTGCATTTTGAATATTTTTTTTCTATATATTTTTAACAAGTTTATTAATACGTATTTTATATTCACGTAGCTCTATGTGTGGTGTAATATCTCTCCCTCACTGTCATTAGAGGCATCGTTAGTCTTTTCTGGTCTTTTGACAGTAAAAATGGGTATTTTTGGTGTTTGTGGGCCGAATGGTTCTGTAATTTAGTCATTATATAGCTGCTAGACAGACATCTCCTCTCTTCTGCTCCTAAAAAGCACACTTTTCTTTCCTGTCGAGCTCTCAGTTTGCTCCAAGTAGTCAGGTAAAAATCCAATGACATATCTATGTTTTGATTGTTTTCATCAAAACAGAGTTTTTTTTAAGTAAATATGTGAAGGTCAGTATAAACATCAAAACACTGTTCCTCAACCAACACACATTTGGTTTAATATACAAAATTATTCAGCTGATAGTTTATAAAAGTTAACATGCTACATATCCCTTTGCTTAGGTGGCAAGGAATTGCACCCTAATCCATTTACCTCAAGACAAGCTAACAAACTTGGCAGTAAGTCCTTCTGATTAATGTCCCAGATTGTATCTGCAAGACCTCGGATTAGCTTTGCGTGTTCAGAGCAAATTCCAGTGGTTCGCAGGGCGAGTCAGATCTGCCCAACAGCTGTAGAATAAGTGTGGATTTCAGATCTGATTCAGTGGAACTTTCCCTTTGAACTCGGTGACTGTACCGCTGTTGGATACAAATTGGCTTCGTTCACTGTTTAAAATTTTAAAATGTCTGACAGTTCATGGTCATTGTCATTAATGCATTAGCTATTTATAGTGTAAGGTTATTGTTTTTAATTTTTAACCCAATATAATTGATGGATTTCCCCTAATACATCTAACCGGGGGGGGGGTAAATTCAAAATTACGGTAGACAGACAAAGACGTTTAAGCCGTCAACAAAGTGTCAGTTGAGAGACAATGAGAAGAATGATTTATCTTATAAATAGGGGGATTTTTTCCCAGTGTAATGTAAATGTAAACATTAAGTCTGCACATTAAGATGTTTTTTATAAGACTTAGTGTTTTATCTGTATTCAGTTTTGGGGTAAAAGGTGCAGTGAGACTGTTGGAAGGGTGGCTGTGTGTCTTAACGCTGTGTGACACCCAACGGTAGCCATTTTGCTACCGCCTCAGTTCTGATTGGTTAGTCATGCGTGTGTGCCGCCAGTCACGTCAGCCCCGGGTGACCTCCACATATTTCATTAATGCAGTGTGGTCTCACTGGTTCTCCTAGGTGTCACTGCTATAAACCTGATTCCCCGGCTCCTTGTTGTTTCTGGGTCCTGCTGCTGTCGGTTTTGCCGCTTTCTGGTTCTGTTACTTATGAGATTCTTCTCCTTGTTGCAGATCATGGCAGTGCCGCCCACTTACGCTGACCTCGGCAAGTCTGCCAGGGACATCTTCACCAAGGGATACGGTAAACGCCGCTTTCTGTGTTAGCATGGCCCGTACCTGCAGTTGCCTGCCCGCCATGGTGACAGCTGCAACAGTGTTTGATAGCCGTGCACAGGGGCCTGTTTGGTGTTTCTCCTCATGGACCAATTGCCTTACAGCACAGGCGAGATCATGCCTCTCATTGGCCTGAGGTGCAAATTACACCCTGCTGCCTGAAATGGGCATTATTCAGCCGATACATTGTTACTCTGTATTCATCGTCTGATTGGTTAAAATAGGGCAACGACCTCTGAAATGTGCTGTGCGCCAAATGTACATTCCAGTAATGAAATGGAGAGCTGCTAATTAAAGGCACAGTTCAGGTTAGAAGGTGGTGACTCACTGCTGTAATTTGTACTGACCTAGACTGCAAAAACGTTGCCATTATTGTAGTTTGCTGACTTAGGTGACTGGTGATCTGCTAGGCACTGACTGTTCTGGTGAGCTTATTCCTTATTAGCCATTTTAATTAACCAACAACTTCCTGACTTGCAGGGTTCGGCCTTATCAAGTTGGACTTGAAAACCAAGTCGGAAAATGGACTGGTAAGCCGGGCTTTGCGAGAGAGGACCGAACTCTTTTCGAAACGTGGAGATGGGAATGTCCCGCCTCCACAAGAGGAAGCAGACTTTGTTGCCTCCCTTGCATCAAGTGGCGTGTCCAGCAAGTGTGTAGCACAAATGCAGCTGAAGTATTAACAGATTATTCACCAATAGCATTTATCGTAATTTGTCAGACTGATGTTTAAGTCCTTAAGCATGTTAGAAGGATCATTTCCAAGCCTTATATCACCTAATCCATGGAGTGGAGCAGACATGACTCATGCTTTTGCCGAAAGTCTCATCCGTCTCTGATTCTGTCAGGAATTCACCAGCTCAGGGTCTGCCAACACGGAAACCAGCAAAGTGATGGGCAGCTTGGAGACCAAGTACAAGTGGGCGGAGCATGGGCTGACCTTCACGGAGAAGTGGAACACGGATAACACCCTGGGCACTGAGATCACCTTGGAGGACCAGGTGATTCCTCCCCCTTGCTATTTTTTTGTCAATGTGTCCCATAATTCAGGGCCCTTGCTGTTGCCATGGTGTTCGCTCACATATTGTTTGTTTGTTGACCCCCCCCCCCCCCCCCCCAACAGTTGCTCAAAGGCCTGAAACTGACCTTCGATTCCTCCTTCTCTCCGAACACCGGGTGAGGTGAATCCGGCCCACGCTCTGCAATCTGGGGAGGTACCCCAAAGGGCTTTGGGCCAGTCATTGGGCAAACAGTGTTTAACAAGTCGCTCAGTTATGCTGCGCTCTGTTTCCTTGGGAGGTCAGAAGTCGGACTGGGAATGACGTCACACCCGAGTTAACTGCGTTATAGCACAACAAGTCGCAAAGCCATTTAGCAACACCAGGAGCCTGTTTCAAACAGCAGTCTACCTTAAATCTGACAAGTTACCCAGCTAAGCAAGAAATATTTGTGCTTTAGTGAAGCACAAATAAGACATAAGTGCTAATAGACAGTATATGATTACAGTTTTCACTTCTGTTGATGAAGGGTGCAGCCATCTTGAATTCTGAGGTCGGGGTCGCACAGGTTCTTCCGACTTTCCAGTTGGGAATTCTGACTTCAGGGGGCACTCTGGGTGAAATTTCTGCCCCGAAACTCGGAATTTCCGACTTCTGAGTTCACATGGAATGCAGCATAAGGCCTGCTGAAGGATCTGGGCTGTACTCCCGGGTGCTCATGGGACTTGTAGTCTTTGCAGGGTCTTCACGTTTGTCCTTTTCCCCTCCGATGCAGAAAGAAGAGCGGCAAGATCAAGACGGCCTACAAGAGGGAGCACATTAACATGGGCTGCGACGTGGACTACGACATCAACGGGACGGCCCTGCACGGAGCACTGGTGGTCGGCTACGAGGGCTGGTTGGCCGGCTACCAGACGACTTTCGAGGCCGGCAAGAACAGGGTCACCCAGAGCAACTTCGCTGTGGGATACAAAACCGACGAGTTCCAGCTGCACACCAATGTGTGAGTGCATCCTGGAGGTCTGCCAGTGGGCACACACAAGCTATTTTTACACACTCCCTTTACGTAGAGTAAGACAGCTGCCCCAGACCTTGTTAGCCTAGGAAGATAATGTAATCTATCGCCAGCCATGAAAGGCCTGTCTGCCAAGGGGCTGCCCCTAATCCTCTGTAAATCCTTTTTCTGTTTCTGAGAAAAAGATCAGTGTAATTAATGTTAATCATTTCATTTACAGTATAATGGTGGATGCAGTGGTTAGCAATGTCGCCTCACACCTCTGGGACCAGGGTTCGAGTGTCCCCCATGCGTGTGGAGTTTGCATTTTCTCCCCGTGTCGTCGTGGAGTTTCCTCCGGGTGCTCCGGTTTCCCCCCCACAGTCCAAAAAACATGCTGAGGTTCATTGGAGTTACCAAATTATCCACAGGTGTGCATGTGTGAGTGAATGGCGTGTGAGTGAATGGCGTGTGAGTGAATGGCGTGTGAGTGTGCCCTGCAGCGGGTTTGCGCCCCATCCTTGGTAATTCCCTGCCTCGCACCTGTAGCTTCAGGAACAGGTTCCAGACCCCTACATAGAACAAGCGGCTACAAAAGCTGGATAAATGGATGGATAGACGGTAAATATTAAATCAGACATGAACCAGTGGCTTTGAAGAGGCTGGTATTGCGTCAGTCAAACAGTGTGACACTGTTAAACATCAAGGATACGTTTCTGATTGGTTCAGTTTGTGCTAAGCCCATGTGATTGGTGACCTGCCCGTCCTTGGTTCGCTTAGCCTGGCTTGTGTTACAGCAACGACGGAACGGAATTCGGAGGTTCCATCTACCAGAAGGTGAACGACAAGCTGGAGACGGCAGTGAACCTGGCCTGGACGGCGGGAAACAGCAACACCCGCTTTGGCATCGCTGCTAAATACCAGATTGACGCTGATGCTTCCTTTTCTGTACGTAGAATGTTCTAGTAATACGGACTGTTATATGCACCACCAGTCAAAAGTCTTTGCACACATTGACATTTTCTACATCTGCATGTTACTTAACATTTACTAAAAATATACTTGGTATTCTTTGCAAACAAATTAACCATTTGAGTACCTTTATTAGCAAGAAAATGTCTTTGATGCATCGAAGTAAGCTCCTCTAGCAGTTATAACAGCAGAGAAAATTTGAGCCGTTCTTTCTACAAGGGACATTAAATACTGCTGTGTTTCATGGGATGAAACAGGTAACTAGTGCATTTAAAGTTAAAGGACAGCCTAGAATCTGACTGCCATTACCACACAGCCAGTTAATAGGACGTCAGACATGCACTGTTACATACTCTTTCCATGTTATAAAGGAAACTTATTTTCATTTATAGTTAACTCAGCAAGAATAAAAATCTGTTTATGAAATAACTGGAGAAGTAGTAAAAACCTGTGGTGTGCAAAGACTTCTGACTGGTGGTGCCTGTATATTATATACGGATGATATGTGGCTGCATTCATATTACCAGGCTGAAGTGACTCGTATCGTTTTCACGGCTGTGTGGACACAGAAATCCGTTCTTTTCAAATTAGGTTTGAGTCTGATTTCGTATGTGATTCTAGATCATGGCCGTGCGACGTGCACGATGACGGTCAGATTCGAATTCATATGGGGTGAATCTACAATTTGCGTACTTGGCCGTACTTGTGTTCTGTC
This sequence comes from Mormyrops attenuatus, assembly GCA_026777985.1. Taxonomy (NCBI): domain Eukaryota; kingdom Metazoa; phylum Chordata; class Actinopteri; order Osteoglossiformes; family Mormyridae; genus Mormyrops; species Mormyrops attenuatus. The sequence goes on from JAODKC010000003.1 coordinate 552,886, forward strand.
GCACCCGTTTTACGTCATCTTCCATTGCCGAAGACCAGTTCTAATAGTCAAGAACAGAAGTACAGAGGACTGTAAAAATCCCCTGATGTTCTTGCTCCGCCACAAATATTAAGGATACATCGGACGGATCCTTGCCGAACGAGACTAATCCCATGATTCATTGCGCGCCAAGTTCATTCTTGCCAAGACCACATGTACAACCTTTGTGTTCTTGGTATTGAGAAACACCTGTGTGTGGTTTCTTTTTTGCCTTTATGCTTGTGCAAAGTGCTGCCCTCAGCAGCCAGCGCCAGCAGCGCGGCTAAACAACAGCACAGCAGAGTTGCGAAAACGGCGCAATCTAGCAATCTGGCTTTTTTTCGCCTTCTCAGCCTGATCGCGTAACCGTTTGCTGTCCTCCAGAGCAACAGGCAGTGAGCAAATTAGCTATTAGCACGTCCGTTTTGTCGGTTTTAAAACCAGGGGTCGTCTCACAATACGTTTTTTGTTGACGCAAATGACTCGTGCAAAAACGTATCAAGGTGCGCATGCGTGCCGTTTCGGAGGGCAGACGCATTCACCCTAGTTAGATACGGGTCAATTGTAATTATGAATGTGAACCGTCAAGATGGGCAAGTCCGATCTGAGCAAAAAATCTGAATTGAACAATGAGGCTCGTAATGTGAAGGTAGATTATTCAATATGGATCCATAGTACAGGGTGGATAGGTTCTGTTTCTAACTGAACACTTGATCCAGTCTGAATGTTATTGGATACTATATTCAGTGAAGAATATTTGAATGTATATATTTACTTTGAGGTCATCCATTGAGTAAATACGAAACCCCCGAAGAAACCTGTGCAAAAATTTAAAAGGATCTCGTATCTCTTGCGCACGCAAAATAAAGAACATTTAAGTTTTAAGAAAATTTAAGTCCCTTCAGGGGCCCCGTAAGTAAATTGGTGCGCACTTAAGAGTTTTTTTTTCTTTCTTAATGCAGTTTTCGTCTTTTTTTTTTTCCTTCTGCAGGCCAAAGTCAATAATTCTAGTCTTGTGGGACTGGGCTACACTCAAACTCTGAAGCCAGGTGAGGTTTCACCATCGATTCCCAGTGTTTGGCAAGGCATTTTCACTCTAAGTAATATTATTAAAGAATATTTAAGATACAAAGTAATTCGGATTTATAAATGGATGCAAAAGAGATTAATGAATTCCTCTGGTCACTGTTTGACAGATTGTCCATTCCTTCCTACTTAGGTATAAAGCTGACCCTCTCTGCCCTCCTGGATGGGAAGAACATCAATGCTGGTGGTCATAAATTGGGACTGGGGCTGGAATTTGAGGCATAGAATAATTTAGTGCTGCAGTATCCTCCAAATATTTTATTAGCTACATTCTTCACCTTGTGTTTCCATTAGGTGTACCAAGATGGGAAGCCAGTGTTTTTTTTAATTTTATTATTATTTAGTTCATTGTAGAAAGAGTGTTAATGTTAGGAAAGTATCGTATGGTGCAGAATTTGAGATGACTATATGATTACACGGAGAAACACTAATTCAGTTCGTTTTCTTACATTCATGATCATTCCACGACACACGAGCGCTTATTTAATTTATTTTCTCTTGTATTGCTCCGTGAAAAAGGCTGGTCAAAAATCAAATCAGAGAGGGCGATGTGAAACTGCTTGTAGAATCTGTTGTCCACTAGATGGGGCTGTTGCATGCGTCACAGTGTTGGCCCTGGGTACTGGGGTTACCTTCTGCATTTGGAAAGTGTGAAATATTGCCATGAATTAGGAAAAAAAAAATCAAGAACGACATGATGCGTTGATTAGTTATAGCTTTGCGTGTTGGTTTGGTCGCCCTACACTTATGCAACAGTAATTCTCCAAGGCACTAAAGGTTTGTGTGTTTCACTTTGTATGTGTGGGTCTCGTCACATTATAAGTAGTTAAAAGTATGTATATTTTACGATGTCCTATTCTTACCGTCTTCTCGTGGGCTAAAAGCAGAGCTCTGGTTAATGGGGGTCAACGATGACCCCTTCACACAGCCTGCCGATCCACAGAAATGCTTTTGGTAGAATAGGTACATTTTCATGGGAAATGTCTTCCGTTCTTAAGTTCAAAACCGGAAAAAACCCTATATACTTGACTATTGTTATTCCCATAATAGTAATAAAACAATTACCTTAATCTGATCCGTGCCTTTTTTTCCTCTTAGTACTGTCCTCGGTAAAGGCCACATTTAAACCCAGGGGTGGGATTACTTTGCTATTGGTAACCGTTTTAAAGCAGCAGGAATATAAAATACCGAACAAGAGATTATTTACAGTTGACGTCACATAATACACAGTACTGTATACCGACTGCTTCGAAGTTCACGGAAGTACTGGGCAATCAAATTTTCAAACTACAGCTGCATGTTATAGTTCATTTTTGCGGCAAACGGGGGAGGGGGTTTATTAAAATACAGTGGTGACTGCGTGTTTTGCATGGGGGGTAAAGCCGTGAAACCGGCTTGTCCGGAACTGCATACCACTAATTTATGTAATCTATGTAAGCATAAAACGTTTGCGGTCACTTGAAGAGGCATGGACGATTTTAGTCGTGTGACCATCACGCCCATTCCGCTTAAGTCTGATGTCTGTTGGACAGTCTATATCTTTGCTTTTGGCTGCAAAGTTGTAAAAGTGGAAGGGGGTTAAATAAGATCTCCCTAAACACCTTAGATCCACCCACCGGCTTCCGATGAGGACGCTGAATTTAGCTCAATGCGGCCGGTTTCACTGACAAGTTAACGCTGCAGTTCTTCCTCCACGTTCCCTGTCCCGCGCAACGTGAGCGCGCACCCGCGTTCCCGCGCTCAAGATGGCGACCGTAAGCAGGACAGCTCGGTACACGGCCATGCGCTGCTTGGCGTCGATTCTCACTTTACTGTCCGCCTCTCACCTGGTTTGGGCGTCAGGTAAGTGACTTGGCTGCCGCACAAATGAATTAAAGCTTGGTTTTGCAACCAAGGGGAAAGGAGTCGGTTAAGCTGAACTGCGCGGCGGGTGGTTCCGGCCGCTCCGCCGTCTTGTCAACGCAGCCTTGCGGTCACTTTCGGCTCTCGACGGTTACCTGTGGTTACACTCCATTCACTTGGACCAGATTTAAATGGCACCAGATATCCCGTTTCCTGATGATTGATGCGCACCGTTTTACCTTAGTTCCCTAATGTCGCAGTAGTCACTCGTTATTTACCAAATCCGGCTGCATCTTCGTCGCTTTCTTTTACAAAAATATGACCCGACTTCATCGCGTCATTTGGCCGACACACCCTTTCACTGTCTGCTGGTTAAGTGACTGCTTTATACGGAATCGGTTAATATACAACCCCATTTCCCCCTTCTCTCTCTGCTCTCATATGCATATTCACTTCAATTGCATGTTTACGTGTCATCCATGAACACAAATATAAGCGTTTGCCGGCAGCCTGTTTGTGTGCCTGGCGCTATATCCGCATCTCGTTGTCAGATCTGGAGCCGGTAATATATCCTGTTAAGCCTGAATGAGCCTCTGCGCAGCAGGCAGAGTTTGTTTGACCACAGCCCAGATGGTTGTTTACCTAAGGGTGACCTTTCGTGTCGCGTCGCCGGCTTGTTTGTGTCTCTAAATTGTTCAGCTGAGCTCTTTCCTGTACCTATTTCTGCGTATGAAATTAAACTATTTCAGAAGGGATTCAGTTCCCATATTATGAAAGGTCGTGTTTTTTTTTTTATACTTCCTTCTTTTAGTATACTTTTGAACTATGTCGTCAGTGTTGCACTTTCGAAGTGCTTGAAATAGACTCCTTCGGCAACATGACACAACATTGCCATTTGTCGTGACTCATGAAATGGAATGAAAGCCATCATTACCCTTACATTGTAACATTATACCCTGAAATAACTTGAATAATTCTTCAGAAGAAAACAATGTCGAAAATGTAAAGTTCCCGGGCCAGTTTGGTTGCGTTCCATTCACTAAGGCTCAGTTATCATGCGGATGATTGATTTGATAGTTTGATATTGATAGTAATCATTAACTGTAGCAAGTACCTAGACCTTTATGTATTTTATATAATTACAGAATTCATGGTTAATATCAGTTATAATGTCTTAAGAGATTCTTTACTATGGGTTAAACCCAGTAAGAAATTCAGTCCATATTCTGTAAGTGCATTTTCGGATGAAGAAATGGGTAGGTTAGATACACAGTCTGAACAGATGAGTTGTTGCCTTGGAGTTCGACTTTGTCTCCAACTGCACTGTTATCATGGAGACGTGTGACACGACCCTCACTCGGGGGAGTCAGGCAGCCAAGAGGATCACGTAGATTGCAGCTGCTTCACCCACCTATGACACCCCAAATGTTATGTAGATATAACCCATAAATGCTAGTCGTTAGGGCTGGTGTGGGGTGTAACATATTTGACCTCATGAAAACTAGGAACAAAGTACTGGGCAGGATGTTACAGGAATTAATTGGTGTAGCTGTTCACCGATTGCTGATTATCTTGGTGAGTTTGCTAATCCTCCAGTGAAACAGTGAGCACAATTTCCTTCGCCCCACTTCTTGGCTTGAACATATGAACACTTAAAAGGTTCCTGAATTTGAATCAAACGTGTGAATCGTTCCATTGAAGAAAGGATCGCCATTTCTCAGCTGGAGTAATTTCTTCCGTTGCTATTCCGCTGAATTACTGACTGAATAGCGGCGAGTTCATCGAAACTTTGATCAAATGCAAGTTATGAGAGATTTGTTTAGAAGAACCTTGAAATCCCCTCTCATTTTGATCGGTTGTTTATAAACCTTTGTTGAAATTGTTTGGTTTTCGTCTGCGTGTCTGCAGCCGGATAATTCTCTCATACATAATGCCAGTTAGAGAATGAGAAAAGAGAATGGCTTGATTGTATTGACAAACGTGAAATGAAAGATTCTAATTTGACTTTGTTTTGGCTCCTGAAATCCTACAGACCACACATGTCAACAGAACAACTCTATTCAGCGGGCGATAGTACCAAATAAGTAATAAAAGCTTCATTCGAGCCCCAAAGCTTTCCTCGGTTTAACAAATTGTTAGATTCCTCTTGCTCACTTTGACATAGCATGCACTAATACCTTATCTGTTCAGAGTCCGGAGAAGGCTCCCGAGAACGCTGTTCATGAGCGCAATTCCCCCTTCCCCTAAATTGAGAACCACAATGCCTTGTGTTTACATGGGTTTGACTGGCTTTTGACAGACGGCCTTTACCAGTGAGCTTATGGGCCTAGGTGGAGGTCTCTGTGGAGGATAAAAGTGATGTCTGCGTTGATATTCATGGTGAACACCCAAAATAAATAAAAACGTTCCTTTTGTTTGAGGTCAGCAAGACAAAGGATATTTGTATGTGACTGATGTCCTGGTGTGGGGACAGTGCTAAACATGCATCAGGCTTCTTAAAGAGGGACTTACTTTTGTTTAATTTTGGGGGGCTCTGTGTTTCTTTTGTTACTGATTATCACATACTACGCACCTTTAAAATAATGTCAGTTGTTCGCAGCCTAGAATATGTCACGAAAAGCAAATATTTTAGACAAATATGATTTATTCACAGGATTAAGCAAATAGTGTCTATCGAGTGGGAACTTCGTGTTTTGATTATCTTGCTTGTCTTCACAGCAACATTTGAAAAATGTGCGCAGCTTCTTTTTCCTTTTCTAGCTAAAGGGAGTACTGCGTATATTTGAGTATCTTTCTATGTGACAATGCAAAGGACAAAAATAATCATTTAATGGCAGCTAAACATTTTGCCGAAAATCACACCGATCACTGATGGCCTGACATGGTTTTCCTGGCTATATTTTTTTATTATTGTATTTGGGGCTATTCTTTAAAGGCTACGCAACTCATTCACGGTCATCACTTATCTGTTGAACAGGTGCGGGGACCACTGACAAAACAACCTCTGTCTTACCACGAGATTCTGGTGACCCAGGGAATCCAAAGAGTCCCAATAGAACAGAAGATGTTACAGCGGACTCCAACCTAAATGCCATCAGACCATCAGCCGCTATCACAGTGCCACCCACCACCCCCTTGACATCCTCTGAAGCCCCAACCAGACCCTCCGACAGCCCACTTTCCACAGATGAGCCTTTGAGTGCCTCCCCCACTCAGGGTGACATGGGGAAAGGTGAAGAGAAGGGTGTCACGACTGACGTGGGTGTCACGGCTGACGTGGGTGTCACGGCTGACGTGGGTGACACGGATGACGGTGACACGGATGACGGTGACACGGATGACGGTGACACGGATGACGTGGGTGACATGGATGACAAGAAACTTAATGAAGAAGATGATGACGATGATGGGCTTTACAGTGAAGTGGAGCATGAGGTCCTCTCAACAGCCATCCTGGACGACAAAGACCTCAACCCCATTTATGAGGATGCAGACTCCCACTTTTTCTTGCAGCTGGTCATCTTTGCTTTCCTGGTGGCTATTCTGTATATTAGCTACCACAACAAGAGAAAGGTAAGCATGGAGAGCAGAGCATTCAAATGTGTTACTTCAGAGTTACTCGAACCGTGGGGAGTGAAGGAAGTACAGGTTTAATTAGAGGTCAGGGCAGACCTATTTCAAAGTTGCACCCTTGAGAAATATTAAAAATAATCTGAATACATTATATGCTTGTACACATTGTATGACACTGATTAAAATAATTGAATTTTATTTTATTTTATTTAGTAATTAAAGGGTGTAGTAATAAAGGGTATTTAGTAATATCAAGGGTGGTGCTGTCTAAAAGTTTAAATACCACTATAGTACTTGGCCTATATTTAAAGGTTTAAACCTCAAGTTTTCTGTTTGCTGTAGTTAGCCTGCAGGTTACCCATCACTGGACATGAATAAGCATGTGATGTTTTACAATGTGTGCTTTCTGTCTTTTGTATAACGCCATACATAACTTCCTTATTTAAAGACAATGGAACATTACCGAGACAGAAGTCATGAGCTTTCTGCTCTGTCCAGCAGATGGCATCATAGACTAATTTGTTCTTTAAACAAGTATTACCAAAATTTATCGAGCCCTCTCCGCAATAGCTGTTGACTATTAAAATGATGTATTATAACAGTTTTCAAAAGTAGTTTTAAATAAATGCTTTACACATATTGGAATAGTGTTTTTCAAAAACTGATTTGTCGTTATTGACCAAATCGGGTAAAATCAATGAAGAGTTCAGTCAACGACTAATTAGCTAGCTTAATTTATGGGATGATGGAGAAAGAAAAAACAGGCAGACACCAGACACTCCTGCATCCCGTCTCATATGGAAAGACCGCAAGGAAAGGCAAGCATTTAAGATACTATATGTCTGTGTGCCTGCCCTCAGATCCTCCTCCGCATATAAGATTCCATATGTCTGTGTGCCTGCCCTCAGATCCTCCTCCTCATATAAGATTCCATATGTCTGTGTGCCTGCCCTCAGATCCTCCTCCTCGTCCAGAGTCGTCGATGGAGAGATGGATTCTGCTCCAAGGATGTGGAGTATCAGCGACTGGACCAGAACGTCAGCGATGCCATGCCCTCCCTCAGGGCAACCAAAGACTACATCTTCTGATGGGTGCCAGGGTGCTTATAAACTTCATTTTTTTTAATCCATTACTGTTTGAGGGGGGGTGGACCCCCACTGCTGGCATTATATTTTGTAGCTGGTCAGGTGTGGTGATAGTTTGGCTCTATTGTCTTTCTTTATCGTAATGGTTGTCAGGGTTAATGATGTCAGTATATTGACACTGAAGTGGACTTGGGGAGTATCGAATATACAATTAAGTGACCTAATTTTTTCAGCCTTGTAATTCTGTTTATTTCAGGATTATTTCAGAGGGTAAAAAAACCTGCCTTGATTACTCTAGATTGTAATTTCTAATAAATGAAGTGCATTTATATTTTAAATACACGTTTTGCACGTTTGTATACATATCAGCAATAATATATGTTGAAATGTTTGCCTCTTGGTCAGAGCTAGTTTGTTTTTTTTTCCCCCCATTCCCACAGCAGTTAGGTGTTTAATATTTAAAGGGCCCATATAAGTTATGAATAATGTGCTTGTCAGGTTGAACTGTTAACGTGCCAGTTAAATGATGGAGATATCAGTGGATTTAAATGCCATAATATTTTTTTCTCCCATATTCTAATCGCGGGTGGCCTATATATGTAATCTATTTAAATGACTATGGCTTCAGTGAAGTCACCCCTTCCGATGTCACTGTAACCGACTCCTGAAGCGTCGGATGACTAGTGGATACCTAAAATATACCCTTTTTTTCTGTAACTGTAATGTGTGTCTTGGTTGAAAAAAGCATGCTTATTGTGGCACAGGCCTAATTAAGCGAATCCATTGTGAAAATAGGGAAACAAATACATCAATATCAGACCTAATGGTTGGTCGTTAAGCGTGACATTGAATGTTGACTTTTTTCATTCCTCACTTTCTTGTTGAAGCCTCAGTGTGTCTATATTCTCTGTTTTATGCCTCATTGAGTACAGATTATATTTGTATTTATAGATGTACCCTTACTGAACACATCCTGATGGTCTGTACATCGAAAAAGATCATATAGACATGGATTGTAGGCAAGACAACTATACCAGTCTTCATATACCATGTTTTTTTTGTATTAATCTGGATACAGCTTTAAGACACCTCCTGTAGAAACTGTGGCCCCTTTGTAATAAATGCACTGTTATAAGGAGACTCCTGGTGTCTTACATACAAACATTTCCGAGTGTTCTGTGTTGTTACCAACCGATAAACCTTTTTTCAGGATGTGCAGCATAAGTGAGCAGAAATTTAATATCATGTAAATATTACAAAGCTGTATAATTGCATTTTTTAATGATTAAAAGGAATCCGGTATAAATTTAGTTTTGGTGTTAGATTGAAATCGAGAAGTATAATCCTCCAAGAAGGTATTAAATGTGTTCATCTCTAATTAAGAAATATTCCTTTAGTAATGTTGGGTCTGCTGTTCTCAGAGGTTTTGTAAGGAACTTTTGCTTGCCATTTGTGCAGACCGAGTTATGGTGTGTTGGTTTGTGGAAACGTCACAGCCCGAATAAAGGCACTGCGGTCCCCCAGGGTCTGATGAAGGTCCCAGTCCTCTTGGTTTGGTTCTCTTCATTCTGTAAGTGGTGTCATTTTTGAGGCATGGTTATAACTAGTCAAATGGCCACTGCAGGACAAGGACCATCTCCAGTGATAGGCTTCCAGGAGGACGAAGACTGCCTCCAGTGATAGGCTTCCAGGAGGACGAAGACTGCCTCCAGTGATAGGCTTCCTGCAGGTCTAGGTAATAGGGTTCTTGCAGGACAAGAACTTACTCCATTAATAGGTTTCCAGGAGGACAAAGACTGTCAAGTAATATGGCTCTAGTTGGACAATGATGGTCTCCAGTCTAGGAGGACTTGATCTGTCACCAGTGATAGGGTTCCTGGGGAACAAGGACCATCTCTAGTGATAGGCTTCCAGGAGGACGAAGACTGCCTCCAGTGATAGGCTTCCAGGAGGACGAAGACTGCCTCCAGTGATAGGCTTCCAGGAGGACGAAGACTGCCTCCAGTGATAGGCTTCCAGGAGGATGAAGACTGTCTCAAGTAGTATGGTTCTAGTAGGACAAGGACTGTCTCAAGTGACAGGCTTCCTGGGGGACTTCCAGAAGAACTGGGTCATGTGAGGAGAACTGAAGCTGCCAGAACTACACAAGTAGGTAACAAACTCGGCCACATTCCACTTTTGCACTGAGTGTGGGTGTCATGGGTCAGAGCGGCTGGCACCAGGAAAGGAGGATTTGTCACCAACATCAGCCTCTCTGGGCGTCGGGGCTGCATGTCTGCTGTAAATCCATGGTCATTCCTCACACCAGACAACAAGATTTAATGGAAAGAGGAGATTTAATGTGTTCTTCACGCAGGTCAAAGGGACCAAGGGATGGGTTAGAGCTGATAGGGTCCTATTGGCATCTTTACAGTCCGATAGCTGAATTGAAAAACACAGCCCCCTAGAAAGAGACCGTGATGGAGGATTTAATCAGAATCATAAAAGATACTGTCACACAAAGGCCTGCGTCGCCCAAATAGCACTGTCATATAACAATGTATGATGTGATACCTCAGGTGAGCAAAAAAAAAGAATCAAATCAGGATGTTGTGCCCTTATTTACACTCCGATCATATTTCATTTACTCTGCACGTTTGGAAAGTCTCGGGAGTCAACGTGAACGTCTCATAAAGAATTTGAACTTCATGTGGAATTCAATTAGTGCCGTCTATGGTTGAAGGACCTTCCTGATTGTACAGGTGGGTGTCTGTTGTGGGAAGTGATGTAGGGCGTCCCTGCGGAGTTCACTGCAAGGCGTTCGCGCATCCATTCATACGGTAAAAGCATTTTTTCCAGTACAGAGTCCTGGACCCTGTCACAGGAAGCACAGGACACACGGCAGGGGACACCCTGGATGGGTGAGAGCAGTGATTTACTTAAGGTTTGGAAGGACACCTATGTGGGCATGGAAAGGAACGAATGACCCAATATGTGTCAAACGATAACCACGCCCCCTTAGCGGTCACGATCCTCAGCAATATTTAGCAATTAGGAAAAAAGGAAAGCAGATTAATAGCCGGGTGCTATCACCCAAATCGAGGAGGGGGCAGGCCTTCCTCCACAGGCCTCAGCTTATAAAGAGCTATCACAAAAAAGCTGACGGTATGTCTTCCGTTTGCATTCATACTTTTGTGGGGACCATCCATCCATTCTTTTCTATGGGGAAAACCCTAACTCCAACATCGACACCCTTGACCTCTACCCAGCCGTAACCTCAATCATGACTAACCAAACAAAATACAAGACTTTTGGCATTTTTAGTTTTTCTTTTTACTACAGTCACAGATGTTATGGGGACTAAAGGAATGGTCCCCACAAGGTCAAAATAACAGGTTTTTTTTATCACATTCTGGGGACATCTGGGACCCCCCCCCCAGACAGACAGACAGACATTCATTCATTCATTCACGTTTCAGATTTCAGGCTTTTCAACCAACTTTTCCCTGAAACTTACAAACATTTCCTACAATAAGTCCGTTTCACTAGTTATATATGTATAATTTCTGAGACACGTCTTCATCATCATGTTCATTTTCATCATCATCAGTCATGCCTTAGGAGCCCCTCACCTCTCACCCCATATTGATCGCATAGATTTCAGACAACTATGAACCTGACTTGATAATGGGCCACTGATAACGATTTGACCAGTGGGTTTAGTCGTTTTTACGTAATACGCAAATAATTCTTCATTTTTGCGAGACATCTGTCAACATCGTGAACAAAATGGTACATGGATTTAATGAACACGTAAAGAATTACGAGTCATATCTCAGTTACGATTTACAGCAAAACGATACTCAAATCACGGCGACAGAATTAAGGTTACAGAAATCTCCATTGTTTCACAGAATAATGCCACCTAGAATAAAGATAAGCTTGAATCAGATTTTAGCACACTGAACACTCTTCCAGAATTGCCTATAACGAGTTCACCCATCCGTTCTTCCATAAATCTACTTATCCAATAGAGGGTCACACCTCTGGCTTGGAGCATGTCGGGACGCACGGGGCTTGAGGGACAGCCTGGACGGACGCCAGTCCATTGCAAGGGACTCGTATATTAATTACCGTAGCAATGTCAGCCGGCGATCGCTCCTGCGTTTTACACGGTTTCTGCCTATTTCTTTACTTCCTTTAGCCGCTTTATATCTTCGTTCCCTCTGATTCTACCTTTCAAGACTGGCTTAGGGAGACCTGCTGGTCCCATTCAGCACGCTTGGTTAATAAGATCAAAGGAGCCGCTTACAGTATTCGCACAGAACTTCGGCCGAAAGCAAAATTTCCAGCGCGTTACGGATACTTTTATAAGTCATAATGCATTAAAATGCATGGCAAGTTCAATTCACACGAAAAGATCAATAAGGGCTTTATTCTCTCTGCTAAGTGCGATCAGCTCTGCTTAACGTGTAGCGGATGAAAGGAGATCACAGAATTTTTCTACGGAAGACAATCCTACCAGCGGGTCGTGTCGCTTGCATGTGAAGTACGCGAGAATACCTGAAGCTCTTTTTAGTTGGCGGTTTATTATGGCGAGTAGTCGCATCATGCAAATACGTGAGCAACTCTGTCTTGGCTTTCACAAAGATTCCCTCATCCTATTTCACATACATTAATCCAGATTAGAGTTTAGGGTGTTTTACGAGCCAAGTGCAGCTTCATATACGAGACATATCTCATCGGGCCACTAGAGAACACTAAAGTCACGCAGAGCCAAGCGAGGGCTGGGGAACTCCTGCGTTTAAAGTGTTTGTATTACATGAAAGTCGTGATGTATGTTAGGCTTGCAGTATTCATATCTGTACTCCAGGTACACCAAGATATAACCTAGGATTACTGTGATACTGTACATATTACTGTACTGTGTACAATATTTTTTTGCTTAGATATTAAATATTTTGTTATATTTGAATAATTCAGATTATGTTCTGCAATTGTAATTCATAACGACCCACGGCGAAATAATGTACTCATTTGTCTTGTATTTAATTCCTTTGCCATAATTCCTGTGGTCTAGATGTTTATCATCGGTGTAAACCAGGCGACGTAATCGGTTTATCACACATGTTTTGTCTTCTTGTTTTTGCAGTGTCTGGTAGGTGTGGAAGAGGTGTGTGTAAAATATACTTAGGTCGTAGTTCTGGTGTTGCAGCTTTCTGTTATTTTGCTGTCCTGGGGGAGGTCCAGGCGCCTTTATGGCGTGATGCACTTCAGGTTCACGGCCGGTCATTCATCACGACGTGGACCCGAGCTCTCCCGCGTGACCCCGGTTTCCCGGCAAACGTGTCCGCTTCAGTCCCCGTGGCTCTGACGTGCCCTGCATCCCGTCTCTTCCGCAAAGCTACGGCCCCCCGGTCCTCCACAGAGCCCTCATAGTGGCTTTATAATGGTTTGGGGGATTCCTGTCACACAGAGTTAGATGCAGCTTCCATTTTGGGCCCGTGTTAAAAAGCTGGGGAGAAAAAAAAACACCCCTTCAAGGTTATGCTAAAAATTCAGGACACCTTCGGCGCTGTGGCCACACCACACCGGGCTGAGATACATTATTACACACTATTTAGCTCATATAATTACTAAGCATTATTAAACGCTTTACGATCCTGGGCTATGCTGTCACCCTGCTAAATTCCTTACTGGTATTTCCCAGTGGATAAGTGATAAGCAGAAGTGTTATGTCACTATATAAAGTATCACTTCCACACAGATGTACATGCTAATTAAGGTCGCTAGAGAAACGCACTGGAAACAGTGAAGTTACTGGTTCTAATGATGAAGTGGACCCCCGCCTCTCCATCAGCCTGGCTTGTGGTCTGTGGCTTTCCACCCCCCCTTAAAACGCATCTCCACCCAAGGGCGACCATAGTAGGTCATTCACTTGGTACATCAGGCAGATTAAGTTTCCTCCAATGCAACAATGTCGCTTTCAACGGCTGCTGCTTATAATGAACGAGAGTAGCATTCACTGTCCACTGCCAGCGATTAGAATGCATAAATAGTATTAAAATGTTTTCTAGCTGTGTCGTTTCAACCCTTTATTGACAAGCTTCTCTTTCAGAAGCCCCAGACTCTCTCTCTCTCTCTTTCTCTCTAAGTCGGCATCCCAGAATCCTCGGCTGCGCTCTTCTATCATGGTGCTTCCTTTGAATAAGCCCCAAACAGGGTTTTATTCTCTCCCTTTTTTGTTTACTTTGTCAGGCCCCCCACCCCCCAGGTTTCAATCACCTCTGACGACGACCTGCCACCCCGCCGTAGGCCAAGGGCGGCCCAGGCATGCGTCTCTGCTGACTCTGCCTCCGACATCGTGCCCCCGTCTGAGAGGAGTGACGTGACCTCGACAACCGCTTCTCCCCCCCTTAATGAAGCCGCGAAATGCAGGCCTGCCGTCGAACCAAAGCCAGACGACCCTTCCATAAAATGAAACCAATTTATTTAGCCTCTCCGCTTCCCAGCCTGGTGTAGCTCACGCCGCAGCTATGACCGGGGATGCAGGACTGACGGCGTGCGCCGGCACCATGGAAATGCCACGGCAAGCACCGCCGCGCGTCTCCATCCGCTAACCACGAATGACGATCAGGGTTGCGGCTTGTCCTCCTCCTAGCTTGCTGATTGGCCCACCGAGGCACCTGCCTGTCGCTCCTTAAAAAGCTATTGGTCAATCCAGATGAGGCCCCGGTCATTTGCCTGAGAGGGAATCTCCAAATTCTCAGTGGGCTTATGAGTCTGCCAGCACACTTCACCATCAATAACCCCAGCCCCCTTGAGGCTCCCAGAATTCCTTTCCTGTTCAGCCTGTGATAAATACATGCGATACACTTTCTATATCAATGTATAAAGAAGCTATGTAGCTTTGTATATTTTTTACACATGTGAAGCATACATAATGACTGCTGGCATACCTAACTAGCATAGCAGCCTGTCAAGGTGCATGTATCTGGAAATCCAACCGCGAGGAACATGTGTATGCAATTTATAGTGATCATTTATTTCCCCCCCGGCTGAACATCTATCAAATTTACATCTTACCTTCTTAGAAAAATTCATTATTTGCTCCTTGGTGCCCAGAACATGTCTTTTAGATATATTAAGCAAATTATGCAGGGCAATAATCCTCCGAGTAGAAAATTTGCCAGAGGCAACACTTTTGTACCTTAACATGTCATACATGAGGAACTGTTCATTGCCCTTAAATGTCAGGCCACGTCTTATTTGTGGACGGCGACCGTGAATGCTGTCACAGGCAATTTTTATACCTCTGGGTTTTATTTTTGCCTCAAACATCTCCGGTGTCAGGTGGTTTTAAAATTCTAGTGTGGCTGAAATTACCAAATATCTGTAGTCGTGGCCAAAAGTTTTGAGAATGACACAAGTATTGGTTTTAACAAATATTGCTGCTTCAGTGTTTGTAGATCTTTTTGTCAGATGTTTCTATTGTATACTAAAGTATAATTACAAGCATTTCATAAGTGCTAAAGGCTTTTATCGACAATTACATTCAGTTCATGCAAAGAGTCAATATTTGCAGTGTTGGCCCTTGTTTTTCAAGATTCATCCTGGCATGCTGTCCATCAACTTCTGGGCCAAATCCTGACTGAGGGCAGCCCATTCTTGCATGATCAATACTTGGAGTTTGTCAGAATTTGTGGGATTTTGTTTGTCCACCCACCTCTTTAGGATTGACCGCAAGTTCTCAATGGGATTAAGGTCTGTGGAGTTGCCTGGCTATAGACCCAAAATGTCGAAGTTTTGTTCCCTGAGCCACTTTTGCCTTATGGCACGGTGATCCATCATGCTGGAAAGCGTTGGCGTTGTTCATTACCAAACTGTTCTTGGATAGTTGGGGGAAGTGGCTCTCGGAGGATGTTTTGGTACCATTCTTTATTCATGGCTTTGTTCTTAGGCCAAATTGTAAGTACACAATGTAGACACATTTTTCATTTATTTCGATAATTGAGATTTGTGCGTTTTAAGATATTACCCAACATCTGCAAATATCTTTGGGATTAATAAAGTATCCGTCCGTCCATCCATCCTAGTTTAAAGGTGGTTTAAAGGCAGAGATTGACAGTAATAAACAAATATATAGGCAACAAAGACCACCTGGTGTAACTAAAGCACACAATAAAGAAGCCAATGATGTATGTTAAAAATACACGGAATTCCTGTAGCGTTATTTTTGATCAATATAACAATAAGTATGATGTTAGCATAAGACAGGTTGTTGACAAGTTAAATTAATCACCAAGATTATGTGTACCCATGACCTTGGTGACCCCCCCCGATATAGCTTGCAATGGAGCCTCCACAGACCGGGAGCTTTAAAATAAATACTACCAAGGCAGAGACAACAAGGCAAGGCATTCGCTACAAATGTTCATTGAACACCACTGGGCATGTGATTCGGCCGCCTCCCACCGCCGACAGGAATTTGTGGCAGGATCACAGAAGGGCAGCTCCATTTCCGCGCTCCTCGCCGGCTCGAGGAACAAAAAGCCTTTTCTGGCTTCCTGTGTTGCTTTGAATAATGACTATATTCGCGTTGTGTCCTCCAGCCTCTGGGGAGACAGGAAACCGGTCCTAGACTCCATAAAACACAGTAGCAACACACACACACACATACACACACCCACAGACCCACACACAGACAGACACACATAGAGACACACAAACATACAGACACACACACAGATCTGTATCTTTGTGGGGATTGTTCATTAATTTCTACTGGCAAATCCCTAATCCCAACAGTGACGACCTTAACCCCCACCCAGCACAACCCTTAACCCTAAGCAACCAAACAAAACGAGACTTTTACTTTTTTGATTGCATTCACAGATGTTTGTGGGGACCTGAAAATTGATCCCCACAAAATAACAGGTTTTTATTACATTGCGGAGGAGATCTGGGTAATGTAATACAAACGTAATCCAAACACAGACACAAACACAGGTTTAACAAACACAGATTGTGTTTCTTGGTGCACGTTGTGCTCTATGCATTTCCTAGCAAAATTTATGCTGTGCTCAATCTAGTGATACAGAAATCTGCTTTAGTTTACTTATGTCCCTGAATAATTGGTCGGAAGAACCATGGATGGATACATTAGTTTTACTTTTTGTAACTGGTACAACTGCTTAAGAGTTTTTAAAATGACTTTGATTAACTCCTGGAAGTCAGATACTACGACTGTACAAGTATAAATATACATCTGCAGTGGGTTGGCGCCCCTTCCCGGGCTGTTCCCCTCCCTTGTGCCTGTAGTTTCTGGGATCGGCTCCGGACCCCCCGCAAATCCTGCATAGGATAAGCAGGTATAGAAAATGAATGAATGAATGTACACACTAGCTAATCTTATAGAAGAAGCATTAAAGCTTCAGTTCGGCTAATGTAATATTTATTTATAGGGAAGATAAATAGTCTGATGCATACAATAACAAGAAACTGGCCCGGCAGCATATGAATTATATAACTCGCTTAAGGTTACTAGTTAAGAAACAATGTTAAACTATAAAATCTCGCCATTGCTGAGATACACCGTCGGACATCTTGGTCTTCCTTCGTGCCGCAGGTTTTCCCTGCTTTGCGTACCCTCGGAGAGCGAAAGCCTGACCGAAGTAACATCCCCCGGTAAAAGTCACGAGTGTGATCTTTCATTAGCATTTAACAGCATTCTGCCATTTCCAGGAACACAGATGTCTCTCAGTCACCTGAAATAGCCGTAGGTCAACGACTCGTTCGGAAAGCAGCTCTGAAGCGGCTCCAGGCCAGTACAACCTCGTGGTGTGCGATACCTAGTGTTTCTTAACCAGCGTTTTGCTGTCATCCACCAACATTCTCCAGTCAGAATTCGCTGTAATTCCTCAGCAGCAGTGCAAAGGCAGAGATTTGCAGTTAAATGCTATATAAACACTCCTCGCAGCTACGTCAGTTAGCAACCATTCGCAAACACAACGGTGAAAAAAAATTCATGGCTTCCGGCTATTGTGATCATTTACAACAAGATTTCGTAGGCTTGACAATGACTCACACCAGAATGAGAGAGATCTTTGAAGTAGAATGTACGAAATGTCCAAAATGCCCACTCCATGAAGGATAAAAGAAGCTGAGTATGGAAGGTTGAAGTAAAATCGCAAACACAGTCGCGGTCATGCCTAGGCTAACGTGATTTTCACTTATCGCCATTTCGCTCGGTGGTCATATGGTCATTGGAGTGGAACTTGGTCATATTTACCGTAACTATAATCCTTAATCCCTGAATTGTTAACTTTGGCGCATAATTATAACTGTGGGGCACCCAGTAGACCCCCTCCCAAACAATAGAGGCTTTGGATCCTGATTCTTTTTCCTGATTTTTTTCTCAAAAAAGCTTGAAATAACTGTGCTGCCTCTAAAGTTTTACAACAAGACATGCTAATGAACCGGATATGATGATTGGTCGGTGAAAATACTCTTGAAAGCTCCTCCCACCTACGCATTGTGTCCATATTTTGTGGCTGGCAAACAATGACGCAACGCAGACGCGTGCGACTGCAAGGCATCGCCGGCGGAGATCCACGCGACTCATTCCGGCTGCAGTCCCAGCAGGCTTGGCCAAACATGAGAAGGCTTTAAGTCAAGCTGGCCAGAAGAAATGCTAAATTAAGGTATTAGACAGTTAGAGAACATTAAAATTGTTTGAATACTCTGCTATAAATATGCGGAGACGTTACTACTTTTACGCTTTATTAGACAGACTTCTGTGACTTCCACTAAACTCGTGGGCATTGCAGTGCTATACACGACACAAACAAAGCACTGTATTTAGTCGAATCATCGTCCTCGAGTCCTCCTGGCTGCCACAAAGGGATGATACTAAGACCACATCCCAAGTCCCGATCCGGTTAGAAGCACAGTGGGTATGTAGAATTCACAGCTGTCCTTTCATAGCTGACAGCCAGTCGCAAATGGTCTAGAAAGTCTCTTGGCATCAGTAACATCCCCTAAAACATGCAGCAGGGGCAGACTAACTTCTCTGGGGGGCCCTAGGCTTACATGGATGGGGGGGGGCCTAAGTGGGACATTTGAGCTATTTTTCGATGCTAAAAGAGAAACAAGACAGAATAATATGATGGAACATCAGTAATATGCTAATCACGGGACGGGGTGCCAGCGGTAAAACTTACTGATCAGGGTGGGGGCGGGAGTGCTGGGGGTAAAATGCGCTGATCGAGAAGGGGGAGAGGGTATTGCGCCGGTGGATCGATCAACCAAATTTCAGGAGATTAACTGTTCCCTCTTTTGCGGCCCCAGGCTATAGCCACGGATGGCCTATACCTTGCTCCAGCCCTGCTTAGCCTCCGCTTTTCCATATATGCGTTTAATCGCGTTCTCTCCACGTCTGTTCACAATTTGTCTTCCACTCTAGTGGGATAGCATTAAAGACACAGGAGCTGTAATGTTAATCTTTGTGCCGTTTTCTTCTTGTTAGGCTACTTTGCGTCAGTTCGCTTGGCAGTGAAACAACTGGTACCATTAGACTTGAGTGTGAAAAGAAAGCTGGGTAGCGTTAAGGTTCAAAGTAGGAATAGTCCATTACAGCCGGGACGGGGGGGCAACTTTGTCTATCCTGAAAACTGTTGCTAAAAATGCAGATTACAGACATGTTGGTATAATTTAAATGATCATATTATCTTCATGGGGCCCCTACGTTTTGGGGGCCCCTAGTTTTTGGAGGCCCTGGGCGATGGCCAACTCAGTGGTGGACTGTTCAGGTCCACCACTGAGTTTCAACCAACCAGTTGAGTACTCTGTGACTGTGACTCTTTATACTCAACTGGTTGGTTGAAACAAAATCTTGGTCTGGACTCTCTTTTACTCTCTTCTGGACCTAAAGTACCCACCTCTGTGCCTATCCTTGCCTTATGCTAAATCCGTCCCTGCCCTCCCGTACACCAACACGAAAATGATTCTCCATGATGCCCCATGTAGTGTGTGGCATGATGGTACTGTGATTTCCTCCCAAAGAAATGTGATTAGGCCATAGTGTGCCACAGTCAGTTGCCATAGTGGACCCACAGTCAGTTGCCAGATAGCAAAAACGTGGACTGGCTGTGGGTCCTTGAGGATTGGATTGGGAAACACTGGATTAGCATCCCACTCAGAGTGTCCCCTTCAGGTTATGCCCTGTCATTCCTTGGACACGCTCCAGATTCATCAGAACCCTTGGAAAATGGGTGCATACCCCCCCCCCCTTTTAAAGGTAAAGGCCATGCATATCTGACTAATCTGAAAAAACAGCCTTTAATTGGGGTAATAAATGAGAATGTGTCTGCAGCACAGATGAATGCCAGGTGTTGACAAAGATGGCAGCTCAGCTGGCACAAAGGCCTGGTATCCCTTGCCAGGGTCTGTGTAGGGACAGGGAAGTCATCATCCTGTTAGGGAGAAAAAAAAACATTGGCCTTGCCCCCACCTCCCGTGTCTGATTCGACCACAATAGAAACGATTGTGACTCCGGGGCAAGCCGGCGCGTCAGATCAGTGCTTCCCAATCCAGTCCTTGGGGACCCGCAGACGGTCCACGTTATTTTCTCCATCCCAGCTTCCTGCCAGACAGTCCACTTTTCTGCTGTGGAGTATTTTTTTGTTACGCGCAATTTTAGTAATTTTTTTCTTACTTAAATACCACATAAATGTCCATATGAGTATTGCAACGTTTCCCATTCTGGTCCTCAGGGACCCCCAGACGGTCCAAGATTTCTCTACCTGGAGCTGGGAGGGAGCAAAAACAGGAACCGTCAGCCGGTCCCCCAGGACTGGATTGAGAAACACCACATTAGAGTGTCAGCACGCGTGTCAGAGGCCCGCTAGCTCAGAAAGCCTTGGCGTGGGACACGGGAGCCAGGAAGAGGAGCTTCCATGAGGGAGCGGGCCATCCAGGCGACGATGCTCTCCTAACGAGACATCTGAAGGAAGATTTGCATTCAGGAACATCTGCTGCCTGTCAGGGCGTGATGTAGTGCTACGCCGTTACCCTGATATACCCTCCATTCAGTTTTTCACAAGGTTCTCTGGTTAAGATACCTGATACACATCAGCAAATTCATCTATTACACTTTGATACATGTCTTCATGTGTTTGATTCAATTTTTATTATCACAGAGCTTTTCTGAATATAGTCCTGCCTTCTCTTCCCTAATAAAAGTAAAAGAAACTTTTATAATAATAATAATCATCATCATTATTATTATTATTATTACTACTATTAGTACTGTTGTTAATATTTATAGAATAGCTATTATTATTATTATTATTATTATTATCTTGTTTATGTGACATTGGGTTAAGGATTCCTGGGGGGGGGTGGGGGGAGCTGAACCTATGCTAGCAAAGTCTGTTTTTAATAACGACCGGTATCACCTGTCCCCAATCACTGCAATTACACATAATCTTAGAACTATTGGCTACCTTAAATGACCCCTGGGGAGGGTCTGATTTTCATTGTTGAATGGTGACAAGGGGAAACTTGTTAGTGCTGTGGTTAACACTGTCGCCTCATACCTCCTGGGTCTCGGGTTCGAGTGTCTGCCGTGGCTGTGGAGTTTGCATGTTCTCCCCATGTCTTCGTGGGGTTTTCTCCCCATACTTCAGTCTCCCCACCATTCCAAAGATATGCTGAGGTGAACTGGAATTGTCACAGGTGTGAATGTGGGTGTTCCCTGTCATGGCTCTGCACCTAATTCTGGGTTGTTCCCTGCCTTGCACCTGTACCTTCCAGAATAGGACCCCCTGTGATCCTGAATAGGACCAGCAGGTACAGGAAATTAATAGGAAGACACTATCTAAACCAATCAGTGTGCATTAATTTGGGGGAGGGGCTAAAGAACATTTTAGTGGGATAAAGCTCTCATGAAACTATTCTTTTATTGGAGAGATGGATAGTTTCGTTCTTCTTTACCGTATTGTTAGTCCTCATAGATAAAAATTCATGGCGCAAAACAGGGAAACACATGGCGGTAAATCGGATGCGGGTGCAGGAGATGGCCTGACATTGCCTGAACGGATCGCCTTGCCCATGACACTCATACATCTCCGAGACGAGAAGTGAGGAGGGCGTCAGTGAGTAACGAGCCATGGCCCGCGTCGGGATGAGGCGTCCTGGCACATGGCCGGGAGTCGATTTCGTGTTATGAAAGTGCTTGGGGCATCAGGAGTGAAGCCATGTAGGCCTTTTAATGGGCCTTTGTTTGAATATCCCTGGATAGGTTCCTTGAAAGCAGTGCTCCATGAGTCACCTCACAACTGTGTGCTGTGTGATACAATTATTACTCAGTGCCTGTTCGCACTCAGAAAGGTGCTCCTTTCTGGGGCATAATAGCATTTCAGCGGGAAAAGTTAGGCACGCGTTTCAATAGCTGAAACCTTTTTTTGTTATCAGCTTCCAAGACACACAAAGGGTTTTTCGACTGGGACCGATTTATTTGTGGATTTGGCGCGTGTCTGCGTGTCCGTGTCTGCGTGTGCGTGTCTGTGTGTGTTTACGCTTTTGGTGTGGAAGAAGACAGAGAAAAGGTTCATGGTTCTGTTGAAATTTCCCGTGCGGAGAAGCTCCAGACGCAGTAAGCCTTGGGGGTCGCGGGGGGGTCAAGACGGTTGTTCAGTATTAATAGAGAGCGTTAACTGAACAGATAAGAACCAGCAGGAGCATTCAAGCTTCTGTGACATGGGGGTGAGTCTAGGTGCCCATCACAGAATGATAGATAGCCGTCACTCTCACACAATAGATACCGCTCAGAGATGCGTTTCCCAAAAGCGTTCAGTTGCATGGTTAAGAGGCAAGTTGCTAATATAGCTACCAACTATGCTTTTGGGAAACGCATCCCAGAATAGGATCTAATCTCAGAAAGCGGGAGCACGGCAGAGAAACGTAACGTGACAAAATTCGAAAAAGAGGAAAAATTTCTGGAACAGTGTGGAAGAGAAAGGCACATAAGAAGATAGCAAATCAAGCAAATGAACGAAACAGGCCAAACGGAAAAACACCAACACCGTTCTTGGGACGATAAGTGGATTAGTAACTAGGTCTAGAGAGATGACATGGAAATAACTTACTAGCTCGGCATGTTTTTTTTTTTGGGTAGGCGGTTACAATAAATCGCAGAAGGAAATATACTGATAATCTGACACACGATTAAGCTAATCTTCATCCTGGTGATCTAGTGTGGCTTAAAAGTAAACAGTATTAAAACTCCAGCAATCCTGTTTTCAGCTGCATGCCTGTCTGTTTAAGATTCCCCGCAGGTTACTTGGTATTGAACCAGCTATCAATCTGATGAGAAACTCTGTTGTACAGCACTAAGGGCGATATTCACCGATTCAGAACAGAGCTCTGAAATATGATCAGGTCTGTTGTTTTAGGCAAGTGGTGTCTGGGGGGCTCACCAGCCAGGATCCCGAGCGGTTTTGCCGTGTGGTGGGTGCGGCAATGCACTGCATCAGCGCGGCTCCCCAACCTGACCTGACCTGGTGTGGTAAGTCCTTAAAAAACGACAAAAAAAAAACTAATAAACTAAAATTTGTCGAAAATAAGCATTCGCTTTTATAATCTTCTCATTTGCATATGGTCCTAAACTATTCAGAGAAGACCAGGTTGACCCCAGCACCATTTGGGCGATGATGCAGCTACAACTCATAATTTTTCAGGTTTGCCAGAAATAAATCATAATGATATACTGCCAAATTTTGACCAGGATTGTGAAGTTGCCCCTAGATTGGACTAGCCAAGGCCAGCTTAGTTTTTATCTTGTCCTGCAAAGTAGTTACAGCGCAGTTTTGTCCTTGTGTTGCGAGAGTTGGCAGTGCAGAGGAAATTGCTATCCGAAACAATCTTCTGTAAGTGCGACGCGTATCGATCGGCCAGTGTGGCCTTGTTGGATAGTGAGTAGAAGCGCGTTGATTAACTCAATTTGGTGTTCCTTAACTTTTGCGGTGTGACTCAGAATCTTGCCGTGGCAGGGACATGCCGACAGCCTGTAAATACAATGTTTCTGACAGATTCCCTCACTTCCCTCTAAAGGAAGAAAGTAGTTAAGGACACAGACTTAATGTTGAGTTTGCCAGTTCTAGTCTCAGGAGATGTCTTCTTATTGTATTCCCAAGCAAGGTACTTAACCTGACTTCTTGATACCTAGCTGCATCACTAGGTGAACATTTTGGTGCAGTTCAATACAAAAAACAAATGCTTACTTTTCCCCTATATTAAAATTCAGTGTGATATGCTTTAATCCAGAATCACTTGTTTACACTGTTGAACAGGACTGGATTTCCCACAAGATTTCTGAAAATACTTGTGACCAGGCCTCAAAATTTATGCACACTCATCGAGAAATGTCTCCGTAGAGTTTGAAGCCACAATTTGGCCAAATCGTCTGGCATGGTGGAATTACCCTTTGCAGGAATAACTCGCTGCGTTATCTTGTTTGGCTGACGGGCTTAACTAACTCACTATAGCTCTCTAGAATCATTTCTCTCAAGCTATGTGTCTCGCCTGTAACGCTCCAAACCAAGTTTTTGATTTTGTCAGCCACCTAAGTGGTTCAGGTGAGTTCACTTAAAGGAAGTTGTTCCTTGGCAACAGTACATAGTATCAACAGACTTTTTCCTCGTTTCCCTGAAGCAATCACCGGTTTTGTCAAGCAATTTTTGTACCGAGACTTGAGTGGACTCTTCGCGCGGCAGAGTAACAGCTGATGGTAGGCAGTCCCAAGAAACTGCCAAATGAACCACGGATCTTACGGATAGATGGTTCCAGCCATGAATTTCATTCCATGCATTCTGCCAGCCCCAAAATTAGTCTCTAAGCATCTCAGGCAGAGCATCAGGGGCGCTGGGTTCAGGTGCTGTGCCGGGTGAGCACTGAGCACGACAGAGTGTGTCGCCCAGCATGTGTGCGGAGATTATCATACTGAGCTGGTAATTCCATTTCGCAATATCTCTGTTGTGCCGCTGCCTAATCCATCAATACACAAGGCGATCCGCAAGGAGCTTGGTGTGACTCTCATTCTCTCTATTGTGGTTTTCTGTAATGCAAGACCATTTGTGACTCATTCCAGCTGTAAGCTACAATGTCAGAATAAAAGAGTTCAGCCCTGGTACAACTTTGTTCCCTGAGGTACAAACAACATTGCTGTACCCCCAATGGTATAAAAATGTTCGACACATTGCAACTGTAACTTATGACTGTTCACGACACATTGCAACTGTAACTTATGACTGTTCACGACACATTGCAACTGTAACCTATGACTGTTTACGATACATTACAGCTGTAACCTATGAGTGTTCACGATACATTGCAACTGTAACCTATGACTGTTCACGACACATTGCAACTGTAACCTATGACTGTTCACGATACATTGCAGCTGTAACCTATGACTGTTCACGACACATTGCAACTGTAACTTATGACTGTTCACGATACATTGCAGCTGTAACCTATGACTGTTCACGACACATTGGAGGTATAACCTATGGCTGTCTTTGACTCATTATGCCTGTAAGACTTTTCAGTGCTCAAGAATCCCTGATGTAGTGTTAGTCTGTGACTCATTTCGCAGGCATCCCTACTGTGACTCTTTGTGAGTCATGGCTCAAGAATCACTGCTGTAACCTGCTGTAAGCATGTTCATGTCTAGTCCACTGTGGTGTGGAGCCATCAAGACGCCACCTAGATGCAACATTTGCTATGTCTTTCCCATCTGGCATCATCTGTTTTTGCTTCGGGTTACATTCACAATTCAGGATTCGTTATTGTCATCTAATCATTTAAGGATATCGTGAGAACAAACATTTGTGTGCCACGCCCCACATAAGTACCATGCAATGTCGTTTCTCCAGGGCCTCTGTGAAATCTGGGATGCTGCAAACACAAGTTAAAACATAAAACTAGAAAAGGCATCCGATCATCATTCACACCCCTGTCAGCCAGTCATAAATCCAACATACCAACTGTATGAACTTTCTCAACAGCCCCTTTCAGTGTTGTTACCCTACATCTGGGTACAGAAACAAATCCTGGCTATGGCACAGGGGCGTATACAGGGGTGGGGCCACAGGGAAACTGGCAGCAACTGAAAGCTGATTGGCCCTCGGAGTGCCCCTCCCCTGTCAATCACAGATTCAAAACATATCATTGACTAATGATAAGGTTGGTCCCTCTATACGAATTATGGCCCATTGTATGACTCCTTAAAAAAATCCAACACTCCCCTCCTGTGATGCTCTATCCAGACAGGAAGCCTGTCCATCGCAGGCAGCGCTGGTCTGTAATAGAAGCTCTAGTAAGATTAAAAGGAAAAAGGCAGTAGGAAATTACAGTGCTTTCATTCCTGATGAGAAACATCACGCCCCCCACCACTTGAAAGATTTTCTTTATTCCCTCCGACTTTTTCCCACGATGGAGGCGAGAGGCATCCTTGAAGTTCCCGTGTTTAATAATAAATGTATTCCGCTAAGCCGAAGAAATGAGGAGACGCACTCAGCAAACAGCAGTAAGACTTTTTCCCTCCTTAATTGCTCAGTGTTAATCTCTCGTCTTCGCTGCACTATCACAGGGATCAGACTGTAAATACACGCACTGGTCGTGTTAAAAAAAAAAAAGCAGCCCTCATTTACATGTTGCTTCTTGAAGTACTTAAGTGTTAATGGTGTTTAATTTAAAGACAGAATCAGATTGACGGCACTAATATTTTCCCAGTTGCGTGAATAGCTACCGTTTTATCGGCCAAGCGTGTTTGCACATGTGAGGAACTTGATATGGTGCTGTGTTCGCTTACGCACATTAAACATAGCGTGACGCTCGCTGGCACAGATTATGGAAAAATATGAACATACAATTATATACTGGAATGAATATGTACAGATCCTGTAGTACGAGCATTTTAACTATAGAAGAGGTTGTGTCACTAACACTAAGTTTTGTGCTTGTACATGAGTTCTTATACTTGCAATGACAATAAAGTTGAATCAAGTCTCAATAGTTGTAAAAGGTGACGCAAGAAATATATTACTATAGCAGGGCTATTCAAGTCATGGTCCTCAAGGTCAAAACCCTACTGATTTTCCAGCCTTCCTTTACCCGTGAGCCAGGTGTGAAGCCTCTAGCCAGTCAGAATGAGTAATTATTAAACTATCTACCTGGGAGAATCGAAAAACACAGCCTGGATTTGGAATCCAGGTCCAGATTTGAAGACCCCTGATAAATACTATATATACTATGTTACAGTTCAGAGTCTTGACTGTAAAATGACACCATGGTAGAAATGTTAAACTAGACTTCATGCCTAAAATGTTTTAAACATTTGCACCAATCATTAATAATTGACAGATAAAATAATTTGTGTTGCAGGCCAGAAAAATGAAAGGGGCATTCTTTAATTCTTCATTTATAATATTTAACGGCTGCACACCAGTAGAATATAGCCAGATGTTAGATGATCACACTGGGAGTGAATCCTCTTCTTAGAGAAGAGAGATGAGGTGGTAATGACTCAGGACTTGCATCTTAATTTGTTTTGCTCTTCCGCTGAGGTGAAAATCGGGTGTCCTATTTGTCAGAATGCTCGAGGAGAGAGGGGACTCTTGGGAAGGCTGAGGACCTGTGACACATCTCAGGAGAGCGTGACTCACAGCTGGGTCACCATGGGTAGCATGACTTTGCGGACTGGCTCTGCTTATTTGCTTAGCGTACAACTAGCTTAACTCCTATTTTTTTTTTTTATCTCCGTTCTTACATCTACTGAAGAGCCAGAATCCACAAGTGTTCTCTTTTCTGTGCACTCCCACAATATAAATGCAAAAAGTTTTAAATTACCTTCTGTGTCTGTGAAGGAGATTATCAGATTTATTTACATAATGCTATTAGATGTGTTAAAATTGCGCGCGGACAAAAGCCGCCTTATCTGACGGCGGCGCTGAACTTTAGCCGCACGGCTCTACCTGAGAATGAGCCGCCCTAGGAGATTATCCCGTTAAACCTTCATTATCAGCTCTGTGCTTCCTTTAAGGGCCTTTTGGGACTGAGGCCGTCAATGACAGCAGCTCTGATCAGGAGCAGCTGCATGAACCCCAGGCCGGTGAGTCTGACACCACGTCCGCTGGGTGGATCCTGACTGCAGACCTGAAGCTCCTTGATACGGAACCATGCCGATCGTCTCCCTTAGAGCATTATGAACGCCCATGGGAGTTTTACTTACACAAAATGTTCTGAGGGCAGAAAGAAAAATGATTTGTTCAGAAAGATAACCAACCAGATTGCTGAGGAGGTGAGTCCAAGAACTTAGTCGAGGCGGGTCCAAACAATCAGACTTCTTGGACCCACCTCTTTTATAATCTGATTGGTTATCTCTCTGAACCAATAATTTTTCTTTCTGCCCTCAGAACATTTTTTTGTAAGTAAAACTCCCGTGACCATTTCGGACCACTGGAGCTTTCTGAAGTGTTGTCAGGGGATGAGAATGTGGAGATGGGAGTTTTCATACCCAGACAATTTGGATCCTTAATGAGGACAATGTCTGGTATTTGTGTCTAACCAATATTCTACTACAGCCTACTCAACACATACATGTACAGCAATACTGACTTATTTACAGTGAAGGCTCTCATATTCAGTATTCACATAACGGTACAATTGCAACATATCAGTAAAAAAATTCATAACAATAAGTAATAACGGCATGGTTGGCACGGTGCTGCAGTGGTTAGGACGGTTGCTTCACACCTCTGAGACCAGGGTTTGAGTATTCGCCATGCCTGTTTGGGTTTCTCCTCCAGGTCCTCCAGTTTCCCTCCACAGTCCACTAACATGCTGAGGCTAATTGAAATTACTGAATGGTGTATGCGTGCGACCCTAAGATGGGCAGCCCATCCTGGATTGTTCTCTGCCTTGTACACGTAGCCTCTGGGATACGCTCCAGACTCCTGAATGGAAGTAACAACACTATTTTATTAAAAAATATTCACTAAAATAACCAAAAAAAATGACAAAGAAGAGCATTGTACAACGCATATGTCAGATTCTGCACCTGCCTACCGAATGACACACTTTAAAAGTCTTTCCGCTTGTCCTGCCTTTGTTAAGTATTAATGTGTTAACATAACACTACAGTAATCATTGGGGTGTGTATAAAAGAATTAAAATGTAAGAAACGTGTCATAATTTAGTGTTTCTCAAGATTAACATTCAACTATCTGGAAAATTCAACTATCCAGCAATGCCTAGTCCCAGAGGTGACAGAACTTTCACTGCATTCATTCATTTGAAGCTTTGTCCTTCTACCTGTCACTATATATGGATATTTATGTTTATTGTTTAATGTCTTCTCTCTTTATACTTCAATCTTCTGTTTCACAGTCTTGGATCTAGGCAACCAAGTGTTTCACTTCAGATTATACTAAGTATCATTTTGTATGTGACAAATAAAACCTTGATTGACTGACTGATTGATTGATTGATTGAGATGAGGGAGGTCCAATGTCTAGATGACTGTAAGATTGATTCTTCTGCTTAGTATCCAGACGTCGGAAAAGTTCACGTAAAGTGAGTCACGTACTTGTGAAATCGCACTGCTAGCCAGCTTGCCTGTGGGCGTCCCGCTGGGACACTCGGTCTTTGCCGGGGATGACAGGGCCGCATTCGCGTGGCGCATCTGCACGTATGAGGCATGCATCTCAGCACCGCCATGTAGAATGATATTGCAGTACCAGCAAACAAGAATGTCGCCATTTATGTGTGACACCGCAGCCTGAATCCTAATGACATGCCGGATAACGAGTCAGACGGAATTAAACGATCATATATTTGGGAATCTCACAGCACCCCTCTCACCCAGTATACCATCGCTTCCAGCTTCGACCTGTCAAAAGCCAAAAGCACCAGCAAACTTTGTACTTTAGTCAGCCATGACTATCTATCTACCTATCTATCTATCTACCTATCTATCTATCTATCTATATTCCATCCTATCCTGCTTGTGAGGTACAAAGTGCAGTCTAGTGTTAAAAGTGTGTGTAAATTTCATGTGCTCACATTTGTAAATCATCTTTAAATTGTCTTGCACATCATATGTTATACCAGGGCTCACCCAAAAAGACAAATTCCTTGGATATTTCATATATTTGGCCAATAAAACTCTGATTCTTAACAAGCCCTCTTTTCTAAAGTTTGATTTGTTACTCTGTTACTTTGTTACACAATTTCAACAATTTCATTTATCTGCTGTTTACCATGATCTGAAAATTTAAAAAAATAATCCTTTCATAAGTTTCAAACTATGTGTCATGCCCTGCTCATGCCGATCCTCCTGTGTGCCACATCCCCCTCACTCCCTCGTGTGGAATCCCTGTGTCATCAGCTGTTTCGAGTGGTTGTTAATTAGTCTTGTGTATTTAAGTCCGCGTTAAGGTATGTTTCCCCAGTCCGGTCATTAACGTTGTAACTTCTTATGGTTCTAGTGTCCCTTGTCGTGTTAATCCCTAATAAATCCCTCGTCCCTTGTCCCTCGATTCCTCAGCTCTCTGCTCCTGCTTTCCCGGTCCGTGCCCTGGCGATCATGACACTATGCGCCAAGTGAGTACAGGCTATAAGCCTGTGAGTACAGGCTATAAGCCAGTGAGTACCCACAAAGCTATGATAATTTTAAACAAATGAAATTTCTCATTAAACTTTATATAATGGTACATGTTACAGTATTTTTTAACTTTTTAAAATTTTTTTCATTGTTATCCTTTTGAGGGCTATAAAAAGCATGATTGCTCTGTCATCCCTCGATACATTCCGTATTTTTTCATTGCTATATTGTTTCTTGAGAATGAGGCTAATTTTGTGAGAATCCCCCTCATTTGAAAGAGCACAGTATTGTATAATGTACAATGTACAATTGTCAGTTAAACTTTACCATATGTATATACTGACGAATCAGGTTATAGTTGTGGTCCATTGATGGTTCGCAGTTATCCGCAGTAGGTCTTGGTATCATCTGTGGATACGGGGTGGGGGTGTTACTGTACACGTCCTACACAGATAGATCGCTTTATACATTTTCTTTGACCGACTAAGGCTTTTGTGTAGTACTGTATGTAACACAAAGAAGAGCAAAATAAACAAGAATAAAATAATAATAATAAATAACATAGAGAATATAACTGCAAAACAGACAATAAAAATGGACATGAAGTTGTGTGATGATAGAAGTGCGTAAAGTGACGTGTCCGCTGTGGGACCTGCGTACGAACTGCCTTCGGTTATGCGCTTTTCCATAGTCTCTCTGATCTGGCCTTCAGGCCTGCGGGAGCAGCAGTGAGTACGGAGGCTGTTGTAAAATGTACAAGTGGGGCCTCTCTGTGGTGTGCTGGTTAAAACAAGCTGCAGCCAACGTTGCACATCCAGGCTCAATTCCTGCTGCGCTTTGGCTGCCTTAGATATGACCCTGCGATTGGGGTCTGGCACGGGTGGATTACACAGCCAGGTCTCTCTCTCTCTCTCTCTCTCTCTCTCCCTCTCTCTCTCACCGCTCTATGGCATAGCCTCACTGCTGGCTGGCTGCTATATCTTGATTCATCTATATTAAGTTATGATATGCATACACTGCAAACTGGCAGCACTACGCGCAAGGCCTTCAAGAACCTCACACTTCCAGTTTGGGGGGAGATGTATGGGCATATTAATCGCAAAATCGATCCGCTTCCCAGTTTTATCATGACCAAGTGTTGCTGGATGGTCTTTATGAAGGTCCAGATTAATTCAGTGGACGACGCAATGAGTTATTTGACAGCGCTGGGGCTGCAGCTTAACGATGCGACATATTTTTTGCCAAACTTTGACAATGTGTTTGTATTCCTGATGTTCGTCAATAAAATGCAGCCACAAGCAACAAAACTGGATGGTAAACCTTGAACGTGGAGTCATTTGTAATCATGCATGCGATTGAATAACAATTATTCACAACAATTATACACAACAATTAGTATTGCAGTATGCTAAAGAAAATAAAAAGCCGTGAGAGTGTGAAGACCTGATTACAACATCGCTAGTATCATTTAAGTAGCTGTTCGCCGGCAAAACAACTTGTCATAGTCTGTAGATAATTTGCTACATATGGGTTTCTCAGGATTTTCTGTGCCAGAGTCTGGCAACGGCGTGGTTCACCGGGCTCCGGTCTGCGTCGCTGTCCCAAATCGCAGCCGCAAACTGTCACTCTCGCCTTTGCCGGATCCAGGAAGCCGCGGCTTCCTCGACAGCTGTTCGGGTTCCCGCTTCGTTCCGCCAGGACAGATTTAGCCGGCTCAGACAATACGTTAGCTAAATGATGCCCCAAAGGACCATATTTGCTTGAAGCAACATAGATTTGATTCAAAAATCGAAAAACAAAAGTGCACATATTAATATTTACAAAAGAGTGGATGAGACTGTAGACCACAATCGAGGGGACTTAGCTACATCAGGATTTAGCTACACGAAAGCTTGAAAGACAAAGTATTGTCAGTGTAATAGCGAAGCTATTTTTAAGTTAGGAAGGAACTTTTGGTTGGTTTGTATTAATCATCTCCAGTGGCACCTATATTTTGAAATTGCTTACTCTATAATCACAATGACGTGGGCAGTACTCATTTACGCTTTTTGTGTTTGTCACTTATTGACACTCTTATTACGAAAAACCATTTGTTGTCATCTCATTATTAATAATAATAATGAGTACATATTACTCTTGGAGGAAAGTGGCATGGAGAGAATCACATCTGTATTAAATAAATTGGCAAAAAATAAGACAGTCAGCTTGTCAATTGTTCCAAATTAGTTTGGCTTTCGTTTAACATATGTCTGCTCGGGCCGGGAAAAACAATAACATGTAAATTTGTTTCCCTCATCATTTTCTGCACCCCCCAACCCCCTCGATCTAAAACCCGAGCAAGCTTGAGGAAACGCGCTTTGGTCCAAGATGAGCTGAATATTCAGTGTTTACATTAACATAGCCCACAGATGGTCAAGCAGATGCTTGTTTAAGCAAGTGTCAATTTTCGTGATTTTTTTTGCTTTCATAACAAAACAAAGTAATATCCGAAAACGGATGGGGTTCCACTCTGGCAGCTCAGGGGGAGCTCTGGAGTTTGAGATGGCCATCAGGAGGGGATGCAAGCAAGGGCCTAGTCAGGAGGAGAAGCAATACGGTGAAACTGCCCTCCACAAACCGCATGCGTTTGCGTTGGACCCCCTGTTGGTCACAAACAGTCACTACACTAAACATTAAGTAAACACGTTCCTTATTTAGGAGGTGCTGAAGCTGCATGTTCTGCTAACCAGCTATCTAGCTACAAGCTTCCACTCACTAGCTATTTATTTGGATTTTGAAATGGCGGGGGGGCAGGGCCCTCCTAAGTAACATTTTGTGAGGGGTCCCAGAAACAAAAAGCCCACCCCTGTCAAGAACAACTCTGAATTTCATGATAAAAATAACGAACTCTTTGTAGACGTAGATGCCGCTCCATTACCACTGATCAGAGAGAAGCTTCTCCTTACAAACCAGCTTTGTGATGTGGTCCTCACCAGATAGTCAGGCATCAGGTTGGGTATATGACAGACACAGTGACAATGAAGTTGAATGAAATTGAAGACTCTAGCCCCCCCTACAGTCTGGGAAGAGGTTTTGCAGCATCACAACACTGACTCCCAGCTTCAGGAGCAGCTCAGAGGAGACCGTTTCCCTAATGCTATTTATGTTTCCAGCCGCCACATTTCCTGTGACACTCACCTCCAAAACCAGTCGCTTTTTCAGCATTTTGTGTGATTTTTGCAATATACAACAATATATAGATTTCTTCCCATTAGTGCTTATATTTACATATAGAAAAAAAAATTACACATCAAATCTCTAAACTGCAGTTGCAAATCAGCTGTAAAACAGTCAAATTGATGTAGATTCGAGGTTGATGTCAGTTATTGGGGGGAATTTTAAATGCAACAATCGCAATTCCGGGCGCAAGGGGTCACCTCCCTGATTTTAGAGAGTTTAATTAAAGCTCACTGTTTCTGCAAACAAAACTCGCATGGGCCAGATATATCCGCCACTGCCTGTGCTATCTGCAAACGGGTCACAGTGGCGGAAGCCGTCCAGATGCACTTAGAGTTTCGTCCCCCCCCGCGGCGTTTCGGCACCCATAGGATGCTCCCGCTTTCTGACAGGTCGTTCTCCTTTAAATATGCAGTCTGGAATAAAGCATCAGACACCTAATTAATCACCGCGACACCAGGAACTAACGAGACCTGGGTGGCACGGGAACACATTACGGGGGTGACAAATACTGATTGCTTGGCTTCATTCTGCATTTAAAAGTTCAAATATAGCTCCGCATTAAAAATGCATTAAGACGTAAATGCAGCCGTGAAGTTTGTTCCCAGCTACAAGCACACTACGTCTCGTGAGGCAGAAGACTTCGGAGTCTTTTTGTTACGCACCTTTTTTGAAATTTTTTCTTACTTAATTGTTCTTATTAAAATTTCTTAATTTTTTTGTTGCTTAATTGCCAAATAAATACCACATAAATGAGTGTTACTGTGTTTCTCAGTTCAGTCCTCGGGGAGTCTATGTCCTCGGTCTATGTTTCTGCTCCTGGCAGGGAGCTGGGAGGGAGAAAAAACATGGACCGTCTGTGGGTCCCCGAGGACCGGATTGGGAAACACTGAAGTACTGAAATGCAGACAGAGGTATAGGATTGAGAATGAGCTGGTGGGAGGGTTATCAAAGGCCCCAAGGCGGGTTTAGAAATCCTTTACTTTATCGTACCTATAAATGTCTCAGGTAATGAAAGCCAGCCAACTCTGACTGGAATAATCTTATATTTAAGGTTTACATAAGGTTTTCTATTCATAAAGCAGCCCATGTTATCATCCTCTTTTTATTAATAATGTCCCCTGTTGGATTGAACCTGACTTCCATACCCTCTTCTGCAGGCGTCAACCCCATAGAACCCTAATCCTGAAAAGGTTGCAAACACCCTGTAAAGAATCATTTTGCATTTGCACATTTTAAGCATTTTGCACAGAAAAACTTAAATGGTGAAAATCCATCCTGTCTGTTACATAATTTTCACCATCATCAACAATCATGCTTTATTTACCATTTGCACGAGTATATGTACATTGCACTGCTTTCTTTGCTAACCCCTATCTTGTTCTGCATAGTTTGGGGGTCACGGCGCAGACAGGGTCAACCTACGTGCAGCACCCCCAGAGCTGGGGGGTGTTTTTAAAAATTAATT
Organism: Mormyrops attenuatus; assembly: GCA_026777985.1. NCBI lineage: Eukaryota > Metazoa > Chordata > Actinopteri > Osteoglossiformes > Mormyridae > Mormyrops > Mormyrops attenuatus. The sequence continues at coordinate 587,819 of JAODKC010000003.1, forward strand.
TCTTGCAATGTCTAGTTCTGGCAAAAATAACCCGGTAGTTGCAGGTGGTGAAAATGAACTAGTTTTCCTTGTTATATGGTACAAGCACACTGGTGGCATTGCGAAACAATAGATGGGACTGTTTTATTTATGTTAAAACAATTCAGGCAAAGGAAAATCATATGATCATATTCAAATGGCTTTACTTTGCACAACATCACACTGTTGGTTCGAAATAATTTCAGTGGGTCGGATCTGGCACCATTACCTATTTTCTTGAAGTTTAATCTTCGGGAATGCCGTCAACTGAGGCAGGTTGCAGACATGAACAGAAAATGTCAAATGGATATAATTCCCTCACATTATCCAAACTGCCGCACACTAATGCATGAAGCATAGAAGACTCCCCTTTTGTGTTTTCTTGCTAATGCTCAGCTCAGGCAGCCGGGAGCTGCTTCATGTTTCACGCTATGCTATTATGGCACGACTCGGGGAAAATCGCAGAGCAAAATCTGTGCTTCAGGTCTCGCCTGGGTTTAAAATACCCCATTCTCTGGGCCCTTAGTGATCTCCTGCTGCCGTGTATTGTTGAGAACCGGAAGAAATTGCAGGTAACAAAGAGTAGTGGAAAAACTCTTCTTAGCACTTAAAAACCTGCAGGTGTGGACTTCAAGCCCTGCTTTGTAGATGAAAAACACCCCACCCTTGTATGAAACCAATCAGGCACACAAGAGTTGCATAACTTTGGACCAAGGAAATCAAACGAAGATGCAGAAATATCATCCATTTTCAGTCCACTGATCCCATTGACCTGTGGTCCCCCACAGGTCCTTCATCAAGTGAAGACTATTAAGATTACTTAGAAAACTATTTCACTTACCTACTTTCCAGTCTCCTTTCAAGCCTGCTACTCTCAACAGGTTTCCAAACAGCAGAGACCAGACGATTCTAAAGGTTTATTTGCAAATATCACATGCAATGACGCAAATTCTCATCTGCACACATCCAGACGTTTGCTGTTAAGAAAGTTGTTGAATCTACCTCTTGCTGTCAGTCAGCTCTGTCAATATCTGGGGATATGGTTGGGCATTTTCTTGTCTTCCATGTCTTATGTACTGTGTCTCCATTTGGCCAGCAGTGGTCCTTCGCCATCCTGTTCCTGTCTCTCTTGTGTAGCCCCTTAGCCCTAGTGTGGCTCCCAGTTTTCTGGGCTACCATCTGCCTCAACAGGTTAAGCATGCAGCCTGGAAGCTACACCCCGGTCATGGGTTTGAGTCTGGCCGGACGGCAGCCTCACCTGTTATTTAACATCTTTTGATGTTCTGTTTCCTAGTGTCTGTTATTATTTATCTCTGTGTCCCTGTTTTAGGTTTATCCTGTTCACGCCTTGTTTTATTTTGTTCTGTGTTCACTTCTGTTCCTAGTCCTTCTTGGTCTTGGTAGCCTATACTGTTTGTTAATGTTTCCCAGTTCTAGTGCTTACTAACTGTAATCCACCCCACCTGTTTGTTGTTGACCCGAGTGGTTTTGATTGGTTAATTTGATTATGATTTACGCCTGTCCCTTGTGTGCACTGATTCTCTGTGTGTATTTAAATGCCTGCCCTCACTCAGTTTGTTAGTCAGTCATTGTGCCAGTGTTACTGGGTGTTTGTAGTGCTGCTTACTACTTAGTCCTGTTGTGTTTTCTTGGTTCCCTAGTTGTGCTTTATTTCATCGTCTTTAGTCAATTCCTTATCGTTTCCTGTTTATTCCTGACCCCTCTCTGTCCTTTTATTTTGGTGTCTTTCCCCAGGTGTGTTAATTCAACAAACCCTTCTGTCTCAGAGCTGCTCATAGGATCACCACCTTGTTTCTGCCTGCCCCATGCTTCATGGTGACAAGTTTAAGAATTCTGGAGCTCTGTCTTCCCGAAACTCCACTCAGATTTTTAGGACAGCAATACTTCGAAATGCATGAAAGAAAATGAAACATAGCCCTCAAAAAGCAAGAGTAGTTATTTCAGTATTAAAATTTATTCAAAAGAGTTTTAAGGAAATGTGATTTCTGTGCAAACTTAGGTGCAATGCAATGTCACGTAGGAGATGCACACAACCCTGCTATCAAAGACTCAATAAAAAGGAGTAAATGATAACATGTAGAGAGAACTTATCATATTCTGACATCAATTACAGTGTCTCAGTTTCAAAAATGAAGACCATCTATGAACCACAATAATGACGCATAACCCTTAGTACTGAAATACACCTTGTGGTGTAACCTGGACACATCTTCAGTGATGTAACCGGGGTCACGGGGTGTTTCGGGTCTTACATCAGACACCCTCACCTGGGTGACCCAGCTGGGGGTGATCAGGCCCTGTCTTGTGTCCAGGAAGCGCACTACGCCACACATCCCCCCTCCTCAACCAGAGCCAACGTGAAGCCTTTTCCGCAGCTTCCATGATGTTCTTCATGGCTCTTCGCCTGTGCAGTCCACCGATCCCTAGGAGTCCCAGGACCTGATGTAGAGACTGGCCTGCGAAGCCCCTGCAACCCACTTCAATGGGCTCACAGCAGACCTTCCACCCATTCCTCCGACACTCAGCCACCAGGTCAGCGTACTTGGCCTTCTTCCGTTCTTGAGCTTCCTCCATCCGCTCTTCCCAGGGGACAGTTAGCTCCAGTAGCACCATCCGCTTACTTGGCCCGGACATCAAGACCATGTCTGGCCGGAGTGTTGTTACTGCAATGATGTCTGGGAATCTCAACTGTCTCCCCAGGTCAACCAGTAGTAGCCAGTCCCTCGCAGTAGCAAGCAGGCCCCCCGAACCAGATTATGTGGTGGGAAGTTGAATTGATAGATGGATAGATGGATAGATTAACACTCCTCCGTTTAGTTACATTGTTGTTTTTTTGTAATTCTTTTTGCTAAATTCATAGAATGCTCAATGTTTTGAAACAATCAGTTCTGTTACCATGGTAACTCTGATCTCCCCTGTGAATATTTCCACTGGTTTCTGTCCTTTTTCGCTTCTCCTTCTCATTGCCCACATCTGTTCCATGGGCCCGTCGCACAAACTGTTCCCAAAGTCTGGATTAACTGAGGTGATCCGTTTGCAGCAGACGCCACAGACTGTTGAGGACGAGGATGGTGGCATCAGAACCACGTACAATGACTTTGAGTTTCCAAAGCCTAATTGAAATTCAGACAGATCGCACGAGACAGTGTCTCTTCGGGATGTTCTCGAGATGATTTGTGTTGATGCTGCTTTGTATTCCCTTTGGGATTAAACGCCAGCTGCAACGTGACAAAAATATCACTAGACAAAAAAATTGCATGCTAAAGACAGCACATAAAACAACATTACATAAGCGGATTTTTTTGTCCAAAGCAAAGTACAAATGAGGATCAGACAGCAGGTTCTCTGAGTGTCTCTGAGTGTTTGGGTTAAGGGCCTCACTCAGGGGTCCTGTGGTAAAATCACACCAGTGACCTTTTGACCCCTAGAGTGACAAACCGGACTCACAAGATGAACCATCTTCTTTGTCAGCTCTCCAAAAAAGTTAACGCTGAAAAATCAATTCTCTTTACACTTTGTTACCACAATCTCTTAATCTCTAGCTCGTTTTATAATTCATTTAAAATATACCATTTTATTACTAGACTATTACAGCTATGGGATTCTACTGAAGAATACAAGAAAATCAATGTAAAAAAATTCCAAAATATCAAACTCATAATCAGATATAAATTAAATATACATATCATGATTGCTGACATTACCTGTTAAGTAAATATCAATACCAAAGTAATATGGCTATTAAAAGAAAAAATAAAGAGAAATGTTAAAATACAAATAAAACCACAATTTCTCATATTTATTTCACTGAATGCTGCTAAACGCATTAAGCTCAATCGATATTCTCTTATAGATGGAAAAGGGATCAGGGTTCTGCTAACAAGCATGAGCTTTTTAGCAGGAAAGGATGCAGGTTCTTTGAGAAGTTGTGAACCTCAGTTTAATTTCTTTAGTTTGCGCCCCGAAGCGCAGCTCATCCAGGATGTTAAAACTAACCTCTAAAGCAAGCAAAGGTCAACTCACTCAGTTCCATCCTTTATGTTTGGGCTGCGTCTCCATCGTATGAAATTAAATCCAGTTAAATGCAGATTTGCAGAGCTAAAATGAATACAGCCAATATGAACGCTGACAGCTCTACTTACGCTGCCAGTTGCAGATGTAATAGAAATTCCAGGACCCCTCTGTACCACCATTGAGGTGACAGTCTCACTTTTCTTAGCCTCTGCTAATGAGATTCACTCTTTGCTAAGTACCTCTAATAAAGACACCCCTCAGAATTCTGCATCAGGGTATTACAGATAATTATTATACATAACAACAGAAAAACATAACACATGCATATTTGTTTGCTAAAGTGTTCACTAGCATAGCAGAGAAAGATGCAATATCTTTTGAGTGAATCACTCGTTCTGATACCTCTACACCTCAGTTCTCTCCAGACAGTTATATGTCTTATTTGTTTTCGATGATACCCGATGGGAAATGCATGACATACAGAATGATTGTGGATCTATGGATGAATGTCAGGATGAACAAAATAAGCGTCGCACACAGCTTTGAAGACTCCTTCAGACTGAGCGAGATTTAACTAAGAAATTTAATTCCAACCTTTTTGCTCCTTTTAAGAAGGAGGCTTTTATTTACCAGCGGTTTGATTTTATTGGGCTTTTAAAGGATTGGTATTTAGGAATCTGTTTTTGCCATAAACAAATTTATTTTTCTTTGCCCCTGGTTAGCTGTTTTCCCATTCCTTCATATTCTAAAGTGAAGGGTAGTCTTGTTATACTGAGTGATTCAGCCGCAGGAAAATCGATATCGACAGAGGTTTTGGGTTTGAATCTTAGGTTGGGTCGGCAAAAGATCAGATCCTCCCTGGTCCTTACAGGGGATTGAGCCGTTTTTGGAATAATTAACTCTGAAGCGCCACAAACAACGGCGACGGGCGTCCGCGCCAGTGCCCGACACAGCTGTTCAGAGCGAACGAAGACAGGTGTTGGCCTCAACGAAGAAGACCCCTGATACTTCACCTGGTCTTTGATGCACAGAGCCAAATGGATAGATATCAGCTGAGCCTCCCACCGCATACGGACCAGCCCAACGATCATCAGAGCAATTAAAAAGCTGGCTCACAGAAAAAATGCTTCCGGGTGTTTTGTGTCACAAGGCGGAGACGTTAATTAAACTCTGTTACCGCATGTTGCCCCTTCGGGTGAGCAGGGGCTCATCTTAAAATGGGATTACCACACCTTTTCCAAAGCAGTCGTACCTGAGATGTGTTTTTCAGGAGCACCTCAGCACCTGGTGTGTCTTCCATTGAGTTAGAACTGATACGAGTCCTTTTATGGTCAAATTTGTACCGGATTTCATGCCGGAATGTCTTTTTCACAGGGTGTCATTCCGCCTTGTTTTGCTAAACCACATAGCTGTCACCAAATGTACTCTACCCTGCTCATTTTGCTTTGGGAATTATGGTTCCATGTAACAGTCAAAGTCACACACTGTCTATTATGGTCTGTCTATTATTGTTGCACATATTTCTTAAGTGCCGCGAAGGGTTGGCCCCCCATCCTGGGTTGTTCCCTGCCTTGTGCCCTTAGCCTCTGGGATAGGCTCCGGACCACCCGGGACTCTGAATAGGACGACCTGTTATAGGAATTGGATGGATGGACATTTCGTAAATGGGGAGGGGAGGTACGCTTGAGAAGTTTAAGAAGTGGTTAAGTCCATTGGCTACTATATATTCCCATGATGTCATATTCTCCCCCTGTATCTCAGGAGTTTCTCTTAAAAGAATGATCTCGGTTTTGTGTGATTGATCCGCCCGCCCCCCCCCCCCCCCCCCGGCCCCGCCAAGTGTCCGGGGTGTGTATAAAAAGTAGAAAACCACTATGATCTATTTAAAGATGTCAGAAAACACTGCATCTCCACCAGCCTGATGGGGGAGGAGAGACGGGGGCAAGAACTTTAAGAACTTATTTTTTATTCTTGGTGAACGGAAAATGGGAGCAAACCTTCGATCAAAGGGAGGCGTCCCCGTCCAGTTCACAAAGCTAGCAGTCCATCGTGCGCCACAGCTAGCTGTCACTGTCGAGCCCGATTTAACGATGCATTTGTAAAGTCTTTCATGCCCTCTAATGATTTAAGGCACTGAGAAGCCAAACTGATCGTGGCACTAAATCTTAAAGGGCAGCAGAACACTTTATATTTTTATTGCAGCCAACTTAAACTCCAGGAGAAAAACTTGCAAACTTAAAAATAACCCCCCCCAAAAAAACCACAAAACCAAAATAAAGCAGCAACAATATAAATAAATCGTCCAGAGCTCCAATTGGCTAAGATGCAATAATGACTTATAATACAATGTGTGGAAATCCCATTTGGTCAGGTATTTGAGTGCAGATCTTAGATAAATACAAACCTTGTTTGTTGTTTCTCTAATAGAGCGAGTGCCAAATAAGTGATCATCATCGCAGACGAATGGAATTTCCCCAGAGAGGCCAAAATCTTTCACAGATCACATACCCGGAAATTGTAAATTCCTCATTTTAAGAAGAATTTAGTTTAAAACAAAGTAACAATGTAATGCAGGGGCATGATAGATCTGAAAAGGGAGGATGAAGAAGATATCGCATTGATGCTCGACAGCAGGTAATGGAAGGGAGGAAAAGCAGTTTACTTCAGGTGAAATCAGCAAATAGGCAATCAAACGATAGACAGCAAAGTAATTAACGAGGAGGGCCGTTCCTTAAATGAGTGCAAATGCATGAGCGACCTTCATGGCGGCAAATTGGAAATTGTGGAGGAAAACATTTCAAAAACATTAGAGCGCCCTCTATGGGTGCACTTTCCACCGGAATCTTGCGCACGCTGTTTCTCCCCAAGACTGTTATGTCTCTTCTGTTTCAATGACCTGCCGACCCTAGACGTCATTTAATTCATCATTTTCTGTCAGTTCCTGACTCTTGGTCCCTTTCCGAATGCCAACTATATGGCTTATGGAAAAACGTTAGTCAAAGATCTCGAAATGTAGGACTACATAAAGAGCCTTTAATTCCCTGAATCTCAGGCTGTTAAATATCAGATCCCTGACCTTGGGAACTACCTCGAGAGCTAAATTATAATCGAGCATGTCAGACCTGTTTGCACATGGTGTGAGATGACAAATCCAGATTAAACACCCCCTATGGTATAACTGGGCAAAGGAATTTCAGGGCCCGTGTCCCAGTTGGCCATTTTTAAATTTTTTTGCTTAAGCAGGTCAAGTAAGGACAGACTTGTTTATAGAGAAGTCCTGTCACACCCAAACGACTGTAATTTACGTATTCATGCACCTGAGCACAGGATCAAGCGAGTCAAGGTTACACCCTGAGACAGATTTCCGAAGCATGTGTGATTTCCTAATAATGTCGTACAGTGTGATAGTTTTGGGCAGGCAGAACTCGCGGTCAATGCTGAATCTATTTTGGCAAGGTTAGGGTTGTGCAATCATATTACATTAAACATGCCACACAGTGAAGCTTTAGGACTGCGATGATTAGAGTGTAGGTCTTATCATACGAAACAAAATGTAGGCACTGATTTGACATAAGAAATGGCATAAAACTATTAACTATAGTTTTTAAAATAAAGTTGTTTTCTTGATTGAACTGCGAAATGAATGAATCCTACGGACCACTTCTTTTTGAAGTCTGATTAAAATCCTTCCCCTGCCTCAGCACTGGGTGATTTATTTTCTCACGGCACTTGGACAAAGGTGACGCATTTTCAATAGCAAATAGTATTTAATTACCTCTTTTAGATTTCCACCAGTCCCCTTACAGGATGACTTAACTTTTCACATCCGCTATGTTGCACAATGTTCGGGCTACTTAGATCCATAACAGTGACATTGGTCTGTCATGTTAGGCCGGAAGAACATACAACACAGTGGGCTACAGTGGGTTGGTCCATCCATCCATCCATCCATCAATCTTCATTAACCACCTTTTGGGCCACAGTAATCCATGAACCATGTTCCACAGCAATTCTTGACCAATCCTTATAAGGTTGCTCCCACCCACACATACACAGACACACACACAGACACACACACACAGGGGTTTGTATTTTTATCTTTGTGGGGACTCTCCATTCATTTCTATGGGGATGCTCTAATCCCAACATGGCAACCCTAACCTTAACCAGCCCTAACTGAACTGAGCTGACAATTGTTTCAAATCCACAACCTCTGTAGATGCAGGTATTAAACAGCACCCCCCTCCATGACATCTTTTACAAGTGATATCCCCCATAAAATACAGACACTTCCCAATTTACGATGGTCCGTGTTATGATATTTCGACTTTTTTTTTGGTACATTATTAAATAAATTACATGAGATATTCAAAACTTTATTATAATATAGACTTTGTGTTAATGATTTTGCCCAACTGTAGGCTAATGTAAGTGTTCTAAGTACATTTAAGGTAGGCTAGACTATGATGTTTGTTAGGTTAGGTGTACTGTATTCAAATGCATTTTTGTTTTACGATAGGTAGTCTCATTGTAACCTGGGGGGCAATTAATATAATGGATGTTAGAATGTTTTATGTATTTCCATCCATTTCCTGAAACCGCTGAATCCCAACCAGGGTCGTGGGGGGGGGACCAGAGCCTATCCCAGGAACAAAGGACATAGGCAGGAACCAACCCTGGGCAGTCGCCAACACACACACACACACACACACACACACACACACACACACACACACACACACACACACACACACACACAGCCAATTTAGATTCACTAATCAACCTATCCTGCACACTTTTGGACCGTGGGAGGAAACCAGAGCCCCCGGCGAAAACCCACGCGAACATGGGGAGAGCGAGCAAACTCCACACCGAAAGGACCCGGGATCGAACCCAGAACCTACTTGCGGTGAGGCAGCAGCACTAACCACTGCGTCACCGTGCCACCCGTTTTATGTGTTTGTATATTTTAATTATATTTTATTATACATTCTAAATCCCTTTTAGGTTTGTTTCAGGCATATTCTGATCAGGGTTTCCCCATCGCTCAATGAACCTTGAGGTACACCGTAAGAGAACAGAATAAGTAATTTAATATAATGGACAGGAAGGAATTGTTCCTCATTTAACTTTATTGCTGAACCTTGGGAGAACAGAAAAAGACACTTCATTAAGTCCTTCTTTAATAGGTCCATCTATCTAAATCAGAAGAGGGCTTAATAGTGGCTCACAATTATTTATATTTGATAAGGAGTCTTTAAAATCCCGGTGTCATCGTCGGCCATTGAATCTGGCATTTTAAGTGAGTGTTCTACGTGCAGTTCTCTCTTGAACTGGATTATTAAACTTTAATCTGGCCTCTGAAGTCATTTTTTCACCCTCCTTGTGATTAAAAATGAAAAGTGAGACAGAATAGGAAGTCTCACATCCCTGACAGCAGCATCAAGCTGAAGGGGCCAAAATTCCCAACCTGACCTAACCCTACAATGAATTCCTCCATCCCCACATGACCCATGTTGGAGAATCGTCTCCACGGGCTGTCGGATGAATTTAGGGGGAGTCATCATTCCCAAAACGCTGGCGTGGTGCCGGGGGCGCTGGTTCAACAACGCCCCCCCCTGCCCCCCACCCAGGGGCCAGGTGGGCTGACTTTGCCCTCTGGAGCAGAGGGGTCACTGCTGGGGAATGCTGACGAAAATGAAACCGAACATGACGCCAGGGAATACGCAGTCATCTCAATACCCATATGCAGAATTCATAATCGTATTTGTAATCAGATCAAAGTGGCTGTTTCATATTTTATACTGATCTGAAGGGGAAAATAAGTGAATAATAAAATAATGTGTAAAACAGCTTCTACCGTTCATGCCAAAGTAACTTGTAAAGTTATGGGTTGTACTATTTTTGGCTGTGGCTATACATTAGGTTGCCAAGGTAACAGGACAGAAAATATAGTATACTTACATATTTACATATGAATGTATCACCCCATGACCATGTTTTTATTGGTATGTAATCGTAACTGTATTTATGGTCTTGCTGTAAGCACCTTAATTTGCATTTGTGATTTGAGTGCTGTGCTTAATCTGTGTTTAGCAGTGACCAGAATGACATGCAGTGTAAGATTTACATCACATAGTGGAACTGGCTGTTTACTGTGCATATAACAACACACTATACCATATACATACATACATATGGGTAACACTTAACTTGACAGGGCACAAATATTCACTAGTGACTCAGTCACTACTGCAGTACAAATCATGGACAAATATAGTATCTATTTGAGATAAAAGATGTATCATGATTCATTATAATTCATTTATTTATATATATATAGAGCGAGAGAGACAGAGAGTAATTGCTTGTGATAACAGATGTGTCACGATTAATTAATGATCAACAAACATTAGATCAATATGCAACTAAGACTTAATTGGTGGTTAATACCCAAGTAATAGCATAATACTACATTGTTTTTGCCTCCTCAATAAAAGTGTTGCCAATACATGCAAGGTCACATACACACTAACACAGTTTTAGACACTACAGTCATTCAATGCTCTACAGCAGATGTACTTTACTTATACATCTGACCTAATACAAGATTAAAAAAAATAACACCATGAACTGCCTGTTAATTACTGAGCACAGTACTCTGTTTTCCATAAGGCTAGTGCCATCTTTGTACAGGAACATTCATCTGCATTTTCTAAGCACCTCTAATCCTTTCCCTCTTCATGGTGAGTCTACTTACTACTGCTTACTGCTTTTCCAGAAAGATCTACTTAATATAAATGTGCTTTTGCATTCTGTCTGAAAGAGGGGAGTTCATTGCATTGCACACATTAAGGTAATAAATAAAAGGTGAGTGTGGAGCAAAGAAAATCTTTATGACCATGAGTGACCTGCAGGTGGCGACGTCTGATAGGGTCAGCCAGGTGAGGTACGCGGGGTTTGTTGGAACCTAAGTTACTCGAATCCGTAGGGGATGCGGAGAATCTGAATATTTACTGGCCGGAGGATCGATGCTGAGTGTGTGATATTGACTCCCCTTTCAAGCCTAACACTAAGTGCGTTCAGTCGATAGCGCCGATCGCTGAAGGAGGTGGCCGCGCTGAAACTCATTTCTGCTGGCCCTCGCCCCGATGGCCACATGACTTCAGCTTTCCCTCCATGGCCTCTCTTCAACGAAATCCGGCAGAAACCGGTTTAACGACACATTTGATTCCCGTCGCCCGGACTTTCTGTAAAATCACATTTTATGATTCAGCATATCCCCCCGCCTTCTCATCCATGTAAAAGCAGCGCAGTAAAGCTTTCATGATGCGCTTTAACAACAGGCTTTAACAAGCTTTAATGCATGCCCCATGTTTGGTGGGCTTCTTCCTGAAGGAGGCTCTCCGACTTAAACGTGAGGGCTCTCCAAGACATAGCACTTAGAATAATTTGATAAAGAGAAATGGACTGAAGTGGGCAAGAGCTAATTCTGCTCTTCTCCTTTGAGGCTGAATTAATATTTATGTAATTAATTATCCAAACCAGTATCTATTGTGCCATTCATATTCACAATACAGTATATCTGAATTTAAATATAAGGCCTTGGAAAGTACTTCTGCCATGGAAGGAATGAAGCAGGATTTTTTTAATACACATTGTATGCTTTCTTGTTTGGTTGTAAATGTTACTTACCATTAGAATATAGGCCATCATTATGGTCATGTGACATGTCACATGAGACAGCATGTCCATTTTAAGTTTAAACAGGGTCAGTTGACAACTGTATGTAAGGAAAGTGGGTGCATGCATTGTGGGTGTGTGCGTGTGTGTGTGTGTGTGTGGATTAGGTTTAAATTACAATATGGGGTTCAAATGTCCCCCACAATGTGATAGAAACCTGCGATTTTTACGTTGTGGGGACCATTTTTCAGGTATAAATAGGAATAAATCAATAAATCCGGAATGAATAAAAAAACTAAAAAATGCCTTTTTGTGTCATGCATTTTGTTTGGTTACTTATGGTTAAGGTCAGGGCTGGGGTAGAGGTTACGGTCGTCATGCTATGATTAGAGTTTTCCCCTCAGAAATGAATGGAGAGTCCCCACAAAGATATAATCAAATACCTGTGTGTGTGTGTGTGTGTGTGTGTGTGTGTGTGCTGGGAAGAGCAATTGAAAGTTCCCACTTGTGAGGATCTAAGTGCCCCTTTTCAATAACTAGCGATCATACAAACATTACCCTGCCCCCCCAGCACCTATTCTTAGAAAAGTCTGTGCACAACACTGAAGAACAGCAAACAAACAGATTGAGACAGATAGATAGAAAGAAAGAAAGAAAGAAAAGCAAATGAATGAAAAACCTTTCCAATAACAGATAGACACCCTCTAACAAAACGAGACACTACAGTCTCTCCCTTTCTAGCTGTGGTGTGTTTTCCCCCATAGACCTCACCAACCTGTTATCCCGTTTTAATCTAACTATTTTCTGTGTAATACAACAAGTTCCATCCTCATCTACTTCCTTAAATATTCTTAGATTTTAATTTTTTCCCCTGTAATTGCCATTTTCAATTCACTAGCAGGCCTACAACATATTTTAAAATACTGTTATTTAAATTATGCATGTCTTCTAACCTTAATTAGAGTGCAAATATAATTTAGGCACCAAGATGCCTCTCCCGAATGTTAAACATAAAAGGATTTTGCAACCTTATTTTTGTTAGTCTCAAGCAACTCTGCCTACATATAATTAAGATTATAGAGCAGACTGCACTATAGAGAGACTAGAATTCTTTTTTTTTTGTTTATATCTGTTCAAACACAGTTAATTAAAATTAAATGAAAGTCTTCCCGTTGTCTTACACTGCAGTATGTTTAGTGATTTATGATAATCCCGGGATTACATCGTTTTTTTGGTCATCTCTTGCAAAACAATGTCTCCGTGCCATTAATCTCGAGCCTACTATTTCCCAAGGGCTGCTTTGCTATTCATTAGCTTGCAACACTACGGACTAAATTGAGCATATGTACGCGTATATATAACAAGATTCACACAAAATATTTTTTAATTTGATTGTGAAATTCAGCTGTGCAGCAGCCACTGCTTTTAGTGACCGTAAATTACAGGCGCAGTGACGCGCAGTTCCTCCCCTCTTCTGTCGGTATTGTATTCATGCTAAAATAGCTTGCAGTACATTTGTCCCAGTGGACCGAGATGGCAGCTGTAATTCTGCTACAAAATAAATTTAAAAATGCATAATAAAAGGGATCAGACTAAAGATGCAAGGTATTCTTTTCATTCCAGAGCCGTCAAACAACCCAGGATATCTGAAACTCCGCGGCACCTGCTGCCCCACGATCAGATCCCGGCTGCCCTCTGAACGGGAGCGCGTTTAACGGCGGAGCCTCACCGTCACCGTCTCGGTCTAAAACGGCAGCGGACCAGCCGCTAATGCCGCTCGCCGGAAACCTACATCGTGCGACGACCGGGAGCGATTAACGTGACTCGCTGACAGCTTTCTGAATAATAATTTGGAACACAGTATGATTTACCTGGGTTGGAGGCCCAATATAATATGCTTCCATGGGGCACAAAATCTTTAGTGGCACCCCTGTCTGTAATAGGGCTTATTTGATTATAAATATATTATTTGGTCTGTATATGTTGCATAATTTAGGGAAAACTGTACACAAGAAAATTTCCTCTCATGTTCATTACAGCTGTTATGATTTTGGCGTCTAAAGAATGATTTTGAGCACCTGTTTTACCCGCTATATATAATTAATTTAACAAGAATTGTCGAGGCTACACCGTTTTTACCTCCGTTCTTCGTCCGCGGGTCACGCGGTATATCACAGTATACATTATTAAGTTTCAATTATCGTGACACGCACGTATTTTATGTGGCAGCTACAGTTTAGAAGCTTAGATTTAGAGCTCTGGCCTTGGGTAGGCAGAAAAAAAGCAGTCTATCTATTAAATTTCCTTTAGAAAAAAAATAAATTAAATCGTCAAGGAGCTTTACTTTAACAGCTGCGAATGGGTCTTTCTGGGGCAATGATCACTAGACACTGGTGTGAGAGGTTGGGCTGGTTTCATCGTTGTAATTTCACAGGTTCTGGGCACAAGTTCAGCTTTCACAGGCCACAAAGTGGAGTGGATGAAGACGGCCGATGCGCACAGATGCATTCCGGTACAGCAGGCTGTTTTATTTTTCGTCTGAAAACTCAATCCTGTTGCTCAGCACAGCGGACTTGCTGTGCCGTTTCACACAAAAGCTAGCGTAATTTGTTAATCCATCCAGCTTCCACACAGACTAATACAGGATTATGGTGAACCTGGCTTCAACTGCAGGCAGAACAGGTAGCTGCCAAGGGTCCCCTAATTACATGTGTTGTGGAAGTGAAATGATCATCGGTTTTCTTGGTAGGGGGGGTCTTCCAAATAAAGCTTTGCCTAGGGCCCCTGAAAAGGTAGAGCCAGCCCTGATTGCAGGCATAGGTAGATAGTCCAGGTCCAGAAAACAAAAATCCAGACCAAATTTTTGTTTCAACCAACCAGTTGAGCACTCTGTGCCTCAGATTCTTTATACACAACTGATTGGCTGAAACAAAATCTTGGTCTGGATTTTTTTTCTTACTTTCTGGACCTGAGCTATCCACCTCTGTTGCTCTGGATGGGATTCCAGTCAATCTCAGGAACGTTCGCATTCACAGCAACTATAGCTAATTAAGTAACTGAGCAAACTGTGTGTTTCTGGATATGAGAAGGGAACATGTGGAGAGTGAACAAACCCCACTTCGAGAGCCCAAACCTAAAGGGTCTGAGGTCACAGTGGATCCCACTGAGTCACCATGCAGTTTATTAATATGCGTGTAAAAAAAGTCTGATTAATGACAACTGATCTCACGGTGTTCCATTGTGGAAATTTCCCTTTATCGTTATGACTGTTCCGCTACCGTTTCTTTCCCACTGTTTAAAGTTACTTGATTCACCTTGAGGTTCCGTAGGGAACTGCACCTGATGTAGATAAGGTCAGAGGCATCAAGTCTCAGCGAGCAGGAATCCGCCAGCCAAACTTCTGCTCCATTAACACGATCTGCAGGTTACCGCTCATCCCGCCAATTGATTTATTTAATCCTCGTAGCAGCTATTTATTATGCAGTCTTCGGTGTGCTGATATGCGGCCCGGCAGCTATTTCAAAAACAGATGGTCAACAAAACCAATTAACCTTTTCTGCGCACTCTCTCACTCCGTCGTCTTTCCCTGTCACCGGCCCACATGCAGGAGCCACCGAAGCTTACCTGAGGGGGGTGGGGGGGTGGGTGGGCTGGCCGTAGCTTCCAGAAGATGCTAAGGATCAGGGACGTATTTATGGTTCGGATCACATGGTCATTCAAATGAATCACCGGGCCACCCAACAGACGAAATGTAATACAATTATCAAGGATTTTCATCGTGCCCGGGGGGGGGGGGGGGGGGGGGGGGGGGGGGGGGGGGGGGGGGGGGGGGGGGGGG
>JAODKC010000004.1:5495-18430 GCA_026777985.1 Mormyrops attenuatus
GAAGAAGCAGAAGGCTTTCCTGATGGGGAGGGGATCAAGAGAAGGTCAGATCGCCTACCAGGCACACACTGAAGATGTTATCATGTTCCTGCTTGACAGAGTTTCCTTGTACTGGGCAAATCAAGCAATTTTCTGAGCATTATCTTCATTGACTTCTCCAGTGCATTGAACGCTATTCATGTTTGATCTTCCTACTACAGACTGTGGCATGATGACACAGAGTCTATAGGAAAGTGCAGAGTAGGGTGCATTTCTTAAGGAAGATAGAGCTCTTTGGTGTGTGCAGCAATATCAATGATTATGCTGAAGGCTGGAAGAAACTTTTGGGAAAAGCTAAGCCCACAGAAGAGAGTCTGGACTCCTTGGTGGGTATTCTGGTGTCCCAATGTACTCCAGTCTGATTAATATAGCCCATCCTCTCAACAGTTTATCCATGCATTTTCTGAAACCACTTGTCCCATTCAGGGTTGAAGGGGGTCTGGAGCATATGTGCACAAGGCAGAGAACAAGCCAGGATGGGGCACCAACCCATCGCAGGTTGCACACTCACACACCATTCACTCACACGTGAACATAACTACAGGCAATTTGGGAACTTCAATTAGCCTCAGCATGTTTTTGGACTGTGGGAGGAAACCGGACTACCATAGGCTCAAACCCTGGTCCACTGTGCCACCCCACATAGATAGCAGTCTATCCACTTAATTGTATTATTGAAAAATGAGGCTAAGACAGTACTTTAAAAAAGATTACACTTATACACTGTACCTGTGGGATGATAGTGATGCGAGACCTCAAGTCATGCAGTCCTACTTCTGCAATGTTGATCCCATCAATGTAGATCTTCCCCTTTGAAGCCTCTAGGATCCTGAAGATGCCGAGGGCCAGAGATGATTTTCCCGCCCCTGTCCTTCCAACAATTCCAACCTAAGCAGGAATGACAGAAAAGAGGTGTGTGTGGAACTTGCTGTAAATGTTTAGTTCAAAGCTACAATTTGAGGATTGCCTACTACAGACCTTCTCTCTCTCCTGGATGCTCAGGGAGATGTCCTTGAGAGCCCAGTCCAAACCCCTGCGGTACTGAAGGCCATACCCCTGAAACTCTATAGTCCCTGCCTGGGGCCAGGTCACAGGGAGAGAAATGTTCTCTGTTGTCCAGGGTGCCTGAGGGAAACAATGTTATAGTTTCATTAGAACAAAGTCTCTCCAGACTCAAAGACTTGCTATGCCATGGATTTGGGAGACAAGTCCACATCTTGGGACAGTCTTGCCTCTTTTGAGGTGTCTGCATACTCTTTCACCCTCTCCACAGATACAATGTTGTTTTCCACATCAGTCCAGGAGCGCACAATCCAGCTTAGGATGTCTGTCACCTGTGATACATGATATGATGCAATGTCATTATTTGTCCTTCGTTGTGAATATATTTCTGCAGATGATTAAAAACAACGATAAGATCTTTCTAACCTGTAAGCAATGAGACACAGCCAATCCCACAATTCCAGGACTCAGGGTGTCCTTACCCATAACAGATAGGATGGAGGCTGCTAGGACTAAGACATTGCCAAGGAACTCAAGATTCACAGCCAACCACCTACAAAATGACATTAGTGAGTGAGAGTTGGCTGGGCAATGTATAATGATGCCAACATCTGGGACACAATCCCAGATTCACTGAATGAATGACAGGGGAGTTTAACAAGCTTCACATTTTTCACAACTCTAACCTGGTGGCCACATATCGGGGGAAGTAGGACGTCTGGTTGTGGTCAACTCTGGAGTTGGCCTCCAAGATGAACCTGGACTGCTCTCCAAAGGCCCGGATCACACTGGCCCCCTGCACAGTCTCGTTGAAGTGGGTGTAGATGGGGGAGCGGCTTACAGACTCCAGGCGACGTAGCTGGCAAGACGTTGCCACGTAGAAACTCTAGAGCAGAGAGGAGGATGGTGCTCAAACTAAACTGATGGAACCATGTTACCTTATTCAATGTGTTTGGGAAAATAATGGGCTCAAACATGTGCCTTCAAGGAACCTCTACCAGGAGCCTTGTGGTTTAAAGCCCTGCTGATATCTACTGCTGTCAGCACTGTGTGAAACCATGCAGGTGGAAAGTCCAGAAAGTACAAATCCAGTCCAAGGTTTTGTGTCAGCCAACCAGTTGAGTATAAAGAATCACAGTCATAGAGTACTCAACTGGTTGATTGAAACAAAATCTTGGTATGGATTTGAACCTTCGGGATCTGAACTTTCCACCTCTAATAAAACATCAAAATTCATTCCATTTGGGCGCCATCTCCCACATACCTGGATGAAGGCGTAGAACAGGGTGAGGGGAAGGATGACAACCACTGCGAAGGGCGTTGCCAAAAGCACGATAATGCAGACTTCCAGCAGCTTGAACAAGTAGCCGAGCATCATCTTCAGCCCTTCGGGAATCATGCAGTCAATGGCATCCACCTCCTTGGAGAAGCGGTTGAGGAGGTTGCCACTGGGAGTTCTCTCAAAGAAGGACATTGGGGAGAGCAGGACATTGTTCAGGAGGTCCAGGTGAAGGTAACGAGAGGCGATGATTCCTCCTACTGAGATGGCCACCATGGTACCAAAACCTGCCAGTCCTGAAATGCGTAGGACAAAGAGTAGGTCAACGCCAGATAGTCATTCTTTCTTCTCTAGCTCTTTGAAGGCATCTTGTGTTAAATAAAAGACTTTGCCAACCTTGCGCGATTCCAAGAGCTCCAAAAACCCCCAGCTTAAAGTCCATGTCTGTCTGAGTGCCATTGATTACGGGGTCGTCAGCCCACAAGCTGAGCCAGTAATTGTAGGCTAAGGAAGCAGCCTGCTGGACAGCATACAAGAAGATGATTGGCAGAATGAGTGTCAAACCGATGGTCCTGAAGTAATCCACGTACATCACCAGTTTCACCTGTGAAGATCCAGAACAAAGTTCCAGGGTTATTCAGTGATCTTACCATTTATTTGGAAATCCTATATAGTTGCAAATGAAAACCCACATTTCAATTCAGCGTTTTCTATTATTATTCCTACTAACTAATTGACATGATAATGAACCCACCCTTCCAGTATGGGCTCGGTCAGCCTCGGTCAGTTTGCCCAAATCTTCTTTGATTGGATCCCAATCAGTACTGGATATGGACTCCATGTTCTGTAAGCTGGTACTGCCCTTATCACCACTGGAGGGGAACAGAGGTATACCTTTTAATCTTGTACCTCATGTTGGGGTGGTAATTGAGATTAGTACCTAATACCTAATAATCGAGATATTACCTAATTAGCTGTTCCTGGGAAAGGTCTCTGGAAACCAACATGGAGCCGGCTCGACTGAGCCGGGAGGAAGACTTCTTGGTACCTGCCGTGTGTCACAAAATGAAATCATTTCAAAATGTCATTTCCTCAGCTTCAGTTTAGGGATCTGAACTTTTCTGCTACAATGGGGTTCACTCACTGTGTTCAGCACCAGTGCTAACAAAGGCACGTATGAAGTCTGCGAAGGCGCCCTGACGGCCGAGCAGCTCCGGGTAGGAGCCCGTCTCGGTGATCTCGCCATCCACCATGACCAGGATCAGGTCGGCCTGCGGCAGGAAGCTCAGGCCATGCGTGACCAGGATGCGTGTCTGTGTGTAAAAATATGCAAGTCTGTCAAACAAGACTCAAAGCACTCTCATTATGAACATGATTGAATTAATACACTGTTTTTAAATGTATGGGTAAGTTTTTAAGGAAACTACCTTGTCTTTCAAAAGGCCTTTGGGCCCAATGACCTTATCGAAGATATGTTGGCCCACATGAGCATCCACAGCTGACAGAGGGTCATCTAGCAGGTAAACATCAGTGTTCCTGTAGACGGCACGCGCCAGGCTAACCCGCTGTTTCTGTCCCCCAGACAGGTTCAAGCCCTGTGGTGAAGCCGTGACAGCATCAGCCCCAGCATCACACTCAAGGGACCAAAGAACAAGTAATATTTGCTAATATAGGTCAGGAACCTCAGTAGCCTTACCTTCTCACCAATCTCAGTGGCATCCCCAGCAGGCAAGATCTTCAGGTCGGGCCTAAGAGCACAAGCCTCCACTACTTGCTGGTACCAGCTCTCTTTCTTCTCGAGCCCAAAGGTGATGTTGTCCTGCAGGAATGCATTCTGGATCCAGGCCTGCTGGGGCACATAGGCCACGGAGCCCTGGAAGGAACCAATCAGACAAATTCATTTAAAAAGGGTGATGAAAATAGTGATTGGTGTGTAAAGTGTAACAATTTCTAGCATGTAAACAGCAGAGCCCTGCATGGGGCTAATGGAGAAGCACTAAACAGACACTGGTGTTAAGCAGACCAGCGGTGTGTGGAATGGGAAGAGTCCCAAGAGAGTTCACCAAGGCAAAAGGGGAAGGGTCCCAAAAAAGTGCAGCAAGGCGGTGGTGAATTGTTCCTGCTCATTAAAGATTTTTAAAGATTTAAAGATTTTAGGGAATCATTGAAGGTCTTGTTTGTTTTTACAGCTAATGTGTCTGACAAAGAGGACCAAGCTGTGTGAAAGGTATAGAGGAAATATAAACCTTTTGTGTGTCATCTGCTAGCCTTAGCGTGTCGTCCGTGGCTTTCACAAAGATGGCAAAAAAATCCCATTTAATCTCTTATGCCAACCCCTTGACGTATCGACCCCGCGATGGGGAAAGTCGCGATGCAGAAAGCTCAAGTGTATAAGCTGAAACCCTGATCGTTAGAAATGGGTCCCAAAGACCTCCAGTTCAGTGACCAGGTCTTCTTGTGGTTTGGACCATTCCCTGCCCACAGCAAGTCCCAGGTATAAAAATAGTTCCTACATCCTGCTACATCCTACCAAATTTGAACTGTGGACCTTTTAATAAAACTGACCTGAGTGGAAGGTTTTCAGTTGCATGAGGCGACTTTGGGCATAAGCAACTACTAAGCCAAAGAATGATGGCAGTGACAGACCTTTACACAGACACGGCCGATTCGCTTCTCCATCTCCCCAAGCAAGGCTGAGAGCAGGGAGGACTTCCCGCTACCCACGTGACCAACCACCGCCACCAAGGAGCCTCCCGGAATGCGGGCATTGATCCTACAACCAGAGACATCAGAAAGACGCATGAAGGTATGGCATGCTCTCCCAGCTACAGTGGTTTGGCTCTGTGCCAAGTGACCTGGACACCTGAACTGTCTTCCACACACAGGCCTTGCAGAACACTTAAGAACGTAGAAAGTCTTAGGAACTAGAGAATGTCATTCAGTCCGAATGTCGTTCATTTGGAGTGGCTGAATGAAACTTCCATTACATTGATCCCAAGCTAGAAACTAACATTAAAGAAATTTCTGTACCAACTAGATGCATTCTTTGGAGTTAGCGGGACTTACCTCTTGAGACAAGGAGGGCCCTCTTTAGACCAGCTGAATGTGCCATTTTCTACTGTCACCCCATCTCCGCTTGAGTCAGCTATATAGAATATGTCACAATGGTCAAAGGTCACCCTTCAAAAAATAACTAAGCAGTTATTTTCAGCACAATTTTCTGAATGAAAGACATTTCTGCTAGGTAAATAGGGAAATGGTACACATCTTGAGATACAAAAGTCTTGCAGAATTTCTTTGTTACATCTGCAAAATCACTAACCATCTGTAAATGTAAGATATCTAATTAGTTAACTTTTCAAAATTACTGGTTCTTTTTCTTGGGGCTGTCTGGAGACTTGTGGACTATTTTGATTGTATGTTGGCTTTTACCTCAACCATGCTCTTACCTCAGCTATGAATCTTAACAGTTTTTTTTTCCACAGCTGGCACTAGCGAATGATTTTTTTTAAGGAAAGGCCTTTGTAGACTTCTGAATCAGACCAGCTCTTTACCACAGTACTGGTATCATCATTCTAATACATTTTCAGCAGTGGTATCAAGCATTGTTACGTCAAACTGTGGAAACTGTTGCATGTTTCTGTCACACGGGACACTTTCTGATCTCACTTCCTCATTCTCACCAGGACTGCAGGGCACCTTCTCCACAACATCTGACTTCAGCTCCTCCTGACAAAGGAATTTCCCGAGGCGCCTCAGCGAGACCACAGCCTGAAATGCAGGGGAAGCTTAGTGATCTCCGTGCCCTGGTGGTTTCATCAACAGCTGAAGTCATGTTATGTTAGTGATGTCCATCACTCCTTTGGCTGGTGATTGTGGTTGCTTGTGTGTGCTAGTGGCAATTGCTGTTTAACTAGTGCTCCTTGACTAATGTTCTTCACTAGCAGTATCTGACTAGCATTACTTAAGTAGCGCTCTCATATGAACACTCTTTAACTTTTTTTCTTTGACTAGCGCTCTGTGATTAGCATTCTTTGAGTAGTAGTCTGATTAGTGAGTAGTGATCATTGGTAAGCGTTCTCTGATTAACACTAATTAAGTAGCGTTCTTTGACTAGCGCTCTGTGATTAGTGCTCTTTAAGTAGAGCTCATTGACTAGCACACTTTGACTGATACCTTTGACCTCACCTGCATGGTGGTGCTGATGGCAAAGGGCAGCTGGCTCAGGGGAGTCTTGAGGATGTTGATCAGTGCCATGGTGACAAAGACCTTCTGGGCATCCAGCACATTTTTAGAGTCGGTCAACACATAGACGCTAAACATGGCGAATGCCATCTGGGGGGAGAGCAGAGACAGATCCAGGGTCTCACACTCCACTCATGATCACAGAGTGATGGAAGTCCTCATACTGCAATAAAGAACTGCAGGTGGCTTGGGGGTGGAGGACTTAGGACCATACCACTCTTACTGTTGTGAGTAAATCTTAACTGTATAAATCAATAAATAAAACTGTAAATTGTAAACTGCAACAGTCACATCGGATAAAAGAGTCTGCTAAAGAAAGGAGAAATAGTCATACAAGAAAAGAGGAGGAGTTGAAGGAGGCGAGAGAGACGGAGTAGAGGATCTGGGATTTCTTCAGAGCTCCTAGCTCCTTTTCTCTGCAGTCCCGGATTTGGCCTAGAAAGGCTTTTTCCCAGGCGTAGAACTTCAAGATCTTTATTCCACTCAGGATCTCATTCATCAGCTTGATGCGGCGGTCCGTGAACTTCATCTGGATCTCCTGAGGAAGAGTCAAAGCCCCACCCAGGACAGTCAGCAGCAGGAATCATCATGTGAATTTCCATACATCAAAAAAGATGATGTGTGTGCAGATCCTGTCCAGAGTGTTTCCCTGCTCTACTGGGTAAGAGTTTCACGTACCAAAGGATGGAAGGCAATGAAGAAAGCCTGAATTGCAGGTAAAACTAATTATAATTAACATTTCCAATTTACAGCACTGACTTCCTGCCTGTTGCTTGAAGTACTATACATAAGAAACTTTTTATGAGTCATTTGTGGCTGTTATATTTTTTTGAAGGGCAAAATGGGGAAGCTGCAGGATGAAAAATACACACGTGGCCCACAGGGTGGCCTGGCAGCGCTCTAGACGCCCCGGATTTATTGGATCCAGCTGCAGGGCACCAGCTAAAATGGGATCACGTTGGGTGTGAGGGAGCGTGCTGCGGAGGCATCCACCTCACCCCTCTCTGTCTGGCTCTCTGGGGGGTGGGGGTGACGATGGCCATACCTGGAGCTTGCTCCGTTTTTTAGCAATGAAGCCGTTCAGGGGGAAGATGAGGATGACGACTGTGATGCCGGCCAGGGCAGACGGACCCAGCTGCTGTTGGAGGATGCAGAGAGAGAGGCCGCTGCTGAGATGCCTCTTGGGTATTCGTGGGTATTTTGTGGAGACTGATAGAGCCACATTCTCCACCACCGCCATTCTAATCCCCTCTTGACATTGATAGCAAGTTCTCCCATTGTCCTCCCTCCCAAACCTCTATCAGTCCTCATGAGCACAGTCTGGGTAGTTGAAGCTGAGAGAAGGTTTACCTGCCAGAGGAAAAAGAGGCACAGGGCAATCTCCACTGGAGCAATCCACATGGCGTTAAAGTACACAACAAAGTCCATGAGCTTCTGGGTGTCAGCAGACACCAGATTGATGATCTCTCCCACCGTACATGTACGGCGTGCAGCGCTGTTGATCACCAGAGACTGGGGGGAAGGAGACATGACAGAAAAGTCAATACGTCGGCTTCTGGGATACGAGGTTCCCTCCCGTCTCTGTGAAGACGCACCTTCCTGTAGACCAGCCCCATGACGGCCGTCTTTACTCTCATGCCCACGGTGGAGCAGGCATACATGTACTGGTGGCGGAACAACGACTGGAGGCACAACAGCAGGAACATTGCCGCAGCGTAGAAGTAGCCTTTCCACAAGGGGGCGTCCTGCTCCCTCATGAATCCCAGCAGCGGGCTGTGGAGTGTAACATCGGTGAGGTATCACCAAGAGGAGTACAAGGGTTTCACGAGTGGGGGGGGGGGGGGGTGGTGTTGCTCGGCTCGGGTGGTGGGGGACGGCCGGGGTTTGGGGCTGCCGCCCCCCCCCCCCCCGGCCCCCGGGGCGCCCCCCGGCCCCGCCCCGCCCCCCCCGGGGGTCCTCTGCTCAGGTCTGAGGGTAAGGCATCTATTTGGGGATCTTTGCCCAGCTACCGGATGTGAGGGCTGGCCTGCGAAATGATACTGATGGGGGGAGGAATTTGCCACGTCCCTGTGACATCGTGGAATGAAATGGGAGCCTGGCAGAGCCTACCACAACCTAACATAGCATAGTAGTACCTTGCATACCCTACAATAGCTTAGCAGAGCCTAGCATACCCTATCAGAGCCTAGCAGACCTTAGCATACCCTACCAGAGCATAGCAGAGCCTAGCATACCCTATCAGAGCCTAGCACAGCCTTGCATACCTTACCATAGCTTAGCAGATCCTTGCACGGAGTAGTATATACCAGTAAGGTGTATCCCAGTCTTACTGCTGCCAGCTGACCTAGGGTCTTGATCCCTAACACCACCCACCTCCCCCCCCCCAGTCTCTCCCCCTAACATGAGTCACTGAGTGGGAATAAAACATGATAGCAGCCCTGTGTTACATCTCACCTGAGCACCTGCGGAATGGAGAACAAGAAAGCATCGTGGGCCACCAGGCACAGAGCCCCTAACAGGAAGCGGGGCCCAAAGGGCCGGGCGAGGGTGCGCAGCAGGTGAAGCCCCGAGCTCTGCTCCTTCTGCAGTTTCCGGAGCAGCTGGGGCTGCTCCGTCAGCCTGTAGCCCTGCGGTGCACTTACGTGCAGCACCCCCTCCTGACTGCCAGTGGACACAACATTCAGATTTGCCATTGGTGACTTTGATCTGGAATTTTAATGAATCCATGTGGTGTGTTGTGTTTATGTACATGAATAGAGAAAGCATTAACCTCTAAAATGGTGTATATGATAACAGCCTGGAAGGTATGAAATATACCCCCTTTACTGTGTTTTAATTTCCTTCTGCTTCTGAATTCTGCTTAGACATGTTCTGGCTGAAATGATGATGAGGTTTGGTTTCTGAATGCCGAGCAGCCGTTACTCTGGCGATAGTTATCGGGTTTTTACGAAATGATGGATGGCGCAGTCATGGCGAGCTTTACCGCTGAAGCCTGGCACACCCCTCGCTCCAGGCCTCCTCCATGCCCGAGATGATATGCCCTGACGTGTCCTCCTGCCTCAGTGTCCACAGGTCCTCCGCTTGGAGGGGTTGCCGGTACCCCTTCACCACCAGCCTGAGGGTCAGTCAAGGACAGCTGCTGAAAGGATGTGGTTCACTGGCAGGCCCACATTTCGGGACCACTTGCCTCAACATTGAGTCATAGCGTTGAGCGTTTTTGTTGTCATTGTTGTTGTTGTTTGGTTGTTGTTGAAGTTGGGGTAGGAAAAGCTGCTCACCCTGTGAACCACCAAAAGAGGACCTTCGACAGGAAAGATGCATCCTGGACCGGACAAGGATTCTGCAAACATCAAATACGGATTTGTTCAGGACCACTCCTAGTGGGGTGGAGCCACCCCCCATGTGACGGTCGGTGCTCCCATTCGGGGATCCCGCACCTTGACAGAGACAGGTTTCGCGGTACTGGGGCGTCGGTCCGAGAAGCAGACAAGGACCAGCTGGGCCAGCTGGAGGGCGAAGTAACTGAAGAAGGCCAGGTAGCGCAGGGCGTCCACTGAGAAGTCCTGAGGCACAAGTGGAACAAAACAGACCATAGGTCAATGCAGAGAGTGGCATAATGCTCATTGGCAGAACATGGTTTCAAGATGATGTTCATTGGCTTGAGGCAGCAAGATTACGGTCATTAGGTAAGACAGAGGTTTAGTGGTTCTGATAGGCTGAGACGGAACATGTGGCCGTGCTCATTGGCTAAGTTAGTAAAAGGTAACAGCAGGCCTCATTAGCCTAGAAACGTGCCTTATCTTTACTGTATTGACTGCAGTGATATGTACGATGCAGAATAGCTCTGTAAATATTTGCAGAAAGACTCTCTTAGCTTGTAATTACATCTTTATACAATTGTACATACTTTAAAGGGCTTGTGCATTGCCTCCCTAAGGGTACAGCTGTGGCTTATGCTCAGGAATCTTAGTGTGTACAATGCCAACGCTATTCACCATGTGTTAGTTTGTACTTGTTTCTTTTTTTATTTCACCTTCCTTAAATCAATAAGAAATTGCTGTTTGTCTGTATTTGTACCATCATTGTGTTTTCTAAAGAGTCCCAGCAATAAGTTGAGGTTCGTTTCCCAGGCTGGAAAAGCCCCACATTAAACAAACGCTAAAACAACTACAGCAGAAAAAAAATACTCTGCTATTTCCTTGCGGATAAGTGAAATTCCACACCGTGAAGCATGCAACACTCTTCCGCGAAGCCTCATTAGTCATTAGAGAGTAGCGAAAACTTATACTGCCCAGTGTCGGGGCTCTTCTCCTGCCAGGTCCGTCGCCACAAGCTCCCGCCCATTACTTCCTGTCATACCATCTCGGCCCATTTCCTGCCCCCTGCCGCAGCCGCCGTGCAGCGGATCTTAGGGGGTGATTAACGCGTTACGCTACAACGTGCCAAAACCGCAGACTCTTGCGAGTGGGGTGCATTATGGTTTTTTTTTTTTAACAGTCTGCTGCGATTGGCTGATCTTCTGATTTGCTGCCACCCGCACAGCGTGGCCCGGTGCCAAATCCGGTGATTCACGAGGCCCGTTTGGGCACAAACATGCAGCACACCGGCTCTATATGTCTATATATACGTAAATTAGGCCCGGGTGCCAGGATGTAACGCTTCCCAGTCACGCTATCTATAAATTGAGAGCTTGTGGTTACAAACATCATGCTGTCGGAGCGACTCGAAAACCCGTGGCTAAATTAAACTCTGGAGGGTGTCTGCTAACCCTGATGCTCGCTCATGGCTACAGGCTACCGGGGGTCTCGAAACAGCGGCTCAAGCACTGATTCTCCCACAGCAACATGAGCTAAACCCACTGGCCCCTGGTAAACAGGCCATCCCTGGGGGAAAATGGAGAGCCGCGCGGGGCAGAGGCAGCCCCCGGGGGATGTGACGGAGGGCGACCTCACGCCGGCCGCAGACAAAACAGGCACAGCTGCCGCGCGTGGTCAGAATATGTAGGTCAGCTTATTTTGGACTAAACCGAGCCACATGGTGAACTCCGCACCTAAGGACCCCGAGCAAAACGCTGTTTTGCAGATTATTGAAGGGATGCTTGAGCCAAAAGATGGAGAGTGTAGGGTTTGTCATTACTCTGTATCTAGGTGCTGTTCAGTTAATTAACATTGAGGACCACAGGTTATCGTTAGCCAACCTCTTTGCCCCTAGGGCTGTTCAAGTCAAGGTCCCAGAATGCACTGCAGCCTTTTAATAGCTCTGCAGTGCTTCCTCCCACAGCCTGCTGGGGCAGCTGTGGATCGCCACATGCTTGATTCTCTACAGATGCGGTCAAGCGTAACAAAGGCAGGCATTTAGCACGTAGTCAGGCTCACACTTTCCAACTCTGCCCACGGGTTTGGCATACAGAGGCCTTCCTCAAAGTTTGGGTTGCACTGGACTCCCTACAGTCAGTACAGGGGGCGATTATGACTCCAGCGCCACGTTCCCCGGTCACTTATCAGCCATATAAATGGTCATAAAAGTAGCAGCTGCTGGTCTCATCCGTCATCGATGGAATGTTTATGCAAAAACAGAGGCTTCAATGAAAATACAGCTATTTATGGTTCAGTAGGCACACATGTGTGTCTCTGTTTGTATGTGTTTTCAAAGCTGGCTTATTTGTCTAATACAGATGACCCGGGAGACGCCTCTGTGGGAGAAACTGGGACGAGTGAGGAGGGGAAGCTCCGAGTGACAGGCAACTCTGAGAGTGTCTATTGGCCTGTGGCCATTCCTGAAGGAGGGACCCCCCAGCCCCTAGTAATGACCGTGCCGCCACAGCTGACAACACAGACTAGGACAGAGCAGGAAGATGAGCAGAGCCAGATCAGAGGGCGGTGAAGCTGCACAAACAGGAAGAAATGGGAGGGGCGGCATGGGAATGGGACAACTGGTACGGGAAGCGGCAACAACACCAGCCTGGGCCTCCCTCAGGCAGAGCTGGAAAAGCCCGGGGAGATGGGAGGCGGATTCTGGAGGCTTTGGGGAAAGTCCCACAAGACTGAACAGAGGTCAAGGACAAAGCCGTGGCCCATTTTCTAAAAGTCAGGGTTTTGAACCCCTCACCTCCTGAATGGCGAGCTGGATCTTTGCCCGCAATGGCACCAGGGTGCACAGCACAGCCAGCAGCCAGAAGAGGAAGAGGATGATGGATGAGCGACAGCCCTTGGTCCTCTCCAGATGGACTACGCTGATGGTCAGGACCTGCGGGGGGGGGGGGGGGGGGGTCACACAAAACCCATGCGGCCGTGGGGACGTCAGAGAATGTGGGGGTTGGGCATTTGCGGTGTTTACGATGGACCAACCATGTGGCGGGTTTGGGGGCCGC
>JAODKC010000004.1:18440-32119 GCA_026777985.1 Mormyrops attenuatus
CCCCCCCCCCCCCCCCCCCCCCCCCCCCCCCCCCCCCCCCCCCCCCCCAGACATCAGCCATGCGGCAGTAGAGACTTCAGAGACTTAGGGGGTTGGGCATTGGCGGAGTTTCCTCTGGACCAACCTAGTAGCGGTTTGGGGAGCAGCCATTAGGGAAATTCATAGCTCATTTCATCAGACGATAAACAGACTGTAATAGTACAGCAGATGGTATGGGGCTCATTGATACCAAGAAGTAAACATAGGATGAAAAATAAGCCTGATATTTTTAGTACTCCAAAGGATTACTCATTGGCTATAGAGATGGTACATGTTGGCTATAGAGATGGTACATGATGCGTGTGATATTATCCAGATCAGGGTTTCTCAACCTGGTCCTCAAGAACCTCCAGACGGTGCTTTTTTTGCACCCTTCCAGCTCCCTGCAAGACAGTCCACATTTTTGCTCCTTCCCAGCCCCCCCCCCCCCATCAAAAACGTGGTCTGGGGCGCTCTGAGTACCTGTTTAAGAAACACTGACCCTGATGATATCTGCACCGTGCTCCTGGTATATACAGAGATACATGCATTTCTGTAGCATAATCCTGCCCTTGACATTTTCAGTTTTGGTCTGGGTCTCCAAATATGTTGAAATTTGTGACATTTTTATCTTTTGTGAGTAGACAGGGAAAACTGTAAGCTATTGTCGCTCCAGTTCACTCCCTGAAATATTCCGGTGGTTTTGTTCAGTAAACAAAAACAGCTTTTCTTAAAGAGGTTCCCAAAGAGTTACAGAACGTGACCCTCATGCTCCCAAGGGTCCTTATCCATTTGTACCTGTCATAGATGTTTCTACTGCTAATTGGCCTTAATATAAAGCGGTCTGTGGGTCGCAAAAGGTTAAATAGAACAATATCCTTGCAGTGGTGTTATAAACGAGTTAGAAAAGGTCAGTGGGTGTTACCATGGTGAGGCTGCGAATCACAGGGCTAATCAGGAACACGATGTGCTTCTGTATCTCCTGGTTCTTCTCCAGTAGGATGTAGAAGAACTCCACGAAACCAAAGGAGGCCAGGCCAAGCCCCAGGACCTGAGCGAAAGCAGAAACTGAGGACTGGAATGCACACACATCGGTTTACTTTCTGGCATGCCTTTAGAGTTCTAGTAAAATGTGAGAAATAGCACACCTGCTGGTAAATGTGAGTATTGCAGGTTTCAGCTCTTGTGACTGAGCAGTATCTATGGTGGCCGTGTCCGGTAGACACTATGATGGGACACCATCCTGCTGTTAAACCTGCCTCTTCTACCGACTCACCATTTTGGCCCAGCATAGGCTGGTCAGGTCTATGTATCCACGGGCATTGCAGCTGAGGTACAGCATGTAGAAGGGCGCGCACACCCAGAGGTAGATGCAGGGAGCCCACACCAGCACCGTGTGCTGGAAGCACTGGGTCAGGTCTGGGTTGTGCGTGTACCAAGTCTGGTTCCAGTCCTGAAACAGAGCCGGCAGGTGAGAATGAGTGTCAGATATATGATTAAGGAATCTGTGAACTGCAGCAAGTAGACATTCCCCAGTTATGGTCAGGTTTCAGGCTTAGAGCCCATACCCTTCTGGGGCAGCCTGAGTCCCACACAGGTGGCTAACCATAAAGCGAAATGGGTCTGCCTCAGTACCAGTTGATGCCCATGTGGTGCATCACCACCGATACCCCCTCTCTGAGACAAAGTGATACTGGCTGGCTAAGTCTGCGCCCCCTCAGAAGATGGCACCCTAGGCGGTCGCCTGTGTCACCTAATTGGTTGACTGGCACTGAAGAACGCCCTGACATGTGTAGAACGATGAGCTGACAGCAAGCTCCACAGTCCCCACACAGCGGCCCACCAGCTGTGGCTGGGAGTGTTCGTGTGAGCTTACCTGCACAGGCCGACACGGGACAGCCAACCCTGCCTGAGGGACCACCCTACAGCTTAAACCTGCACTGAAATGCATATTAACCCAGGGTCACCAACGAAAAATGTACAGCACTGAATTTGTTAAAAAGTGAACATCAGGTTCCGGGCAAGTTCATAAAGATTAGCTCATGGGAGTTTTAATTAAACAACAATGTTCTGAGGGCAGAACGAAAAATTATTGGTTCAAAGAGATAAGCAAATCTTGGTCAGATGTCAGACCAACCAATCAGATGACTTGGTCCTGCCTCCTAAAATTGCTTTGACCTACCTCCTCTAAATCTGATTGGTTGTCTCTCTGAACCAATCATTTTTCATTATGCCATCAGATCATTTTTGTGTGAGTAAAACTCCCCTCAAGCCAAAGATTAGCTTTGAATAAGAGAGGGTAGTTCTGGAAGATTAAGTTATTCTTTTATTCAAAGTGACATGCATTTTGAGGAAGCAAGGTCAACCCTGCCCTGGAGCAGGTTTAAGAGCTTTGCTGAAGGTGAAATCACCCTGCTGAGACTGGAATTTGAACCAGTGACCTTCTTAATCACAGCACCCAGTCCTAATCCACTGGGCCACACACCTCATAGTTCCTGGGCTGTGCCATTTTACATCCAGAGGGATGTGAGTCTCGCTGGCCTGTCTTTGTTGTGTGGCTGTCAAACCACAGGTCAGCAGGCTGAGCCACACCTTATTTATAGCAGTACCAATGCTTTTCGCAGCTCCATCTCAAACCCCCTTTGGTCCCGTGTCTGTGGCTTTTCACTGGTAAGATTACGGCAATGCTAAAAGCACATTATAAACACAGGCAGAGTGCAGGTGGCGGTCCCTGAGTGTCAGGTGCGTGGTGCGGAGCTTCACAGCAAAGTGTCAGCTAAACATGACTATAATTATGATTGCATTTCATGAGTGGGCAGGGCACTAATAACTGAAGCATTAATATCTATAATATTCTTAAAAAGTGAACATTATTAAAAAAAGATTGCAATCCACCAAAAATAAAAAAAATGCATATATTTAACTAGGTATAAAGTCTGAATATGTGATTTTGGGATTTGTTGTTCCCAATCCATGTAACTTGGGGTTGCTGTTACCCAAAGTGTCCCCAGTGACCGTAGATGCCCCAGTTAATGCTTAAAGGCATTTTTACGGCCAAACTTGTTTTTTTATTCAAAACAAATCTGGCGAGTAGTCCACCCATGGCATTTGTGATAGATTTGGCTGTTAAGTCAGTGATTCAGCGGTTTGGGGTAAATCGGTTCAGTTGCTTGGTTGGCCATACATGCTTGTGCGGTAAAGCTGTTCCTCCAGGCAACTGCCTCATGTTTTGTGGTAGACAGGGGAGGTGTTTTAGGTGGTGAGATGGGAATGAAGGATTATGGTCGATATGCAGGCCTATGCCTGCTACGGGAAACTTCACATCATGAAATAAGAGACCTAAAGCTGGGTAGCTGAGTTCCCATGGCAACAGGTCTTAGATTGCCGGCTAACTTTGCAGACTGTTACCCATGTAGGTTATAAAATTAAACTAAAATGTAGTGCTTACTGTAGCTGCCAAAATACAGAGCCATGTGTGCAGATTTAAGAAAAGGATGTAAGGTGAGAAAGTGTTCATGGGGAATCAGGGGTGGGGACAGCCTGCACCACATATCCAATGAGGGGTGGCCAGTGGCTTGCCCGTCCAATGACAGCAAGTGCTGTCGGGCAGGTGGCGAGCTCCGCCCCGTTACCAGCAGTGCCTGGCTTCACCGCTCAACAGACAGTAATAATTCTGTCTGAAGTCGGTGCCAGATTTCAGGATGTGTGAGTAGAACAGACACACTGTGGTGAGATTCCTTGGGCTTTGCTCTGAAGAGACACTGTCTTCCAGTTTCAGTGAGACTCAGTGAGGTTTTGTGATTTTGGCGCGGGCAACCGTAGAGGGCAACTAAGAACAACTGGAACTAGAAAGTCCAGCTTCTCTGTTTTACAGCTCCAATGTGCGCTACCAAAATGGTTTTGAAATAGCACCAGACTCAGATGTAGCTCTATGAGGGTTTGGCGTGGATGCAGGGAATTGTGTTTTACTGCTACATAGCTGCAGGAATATTCATCTCAAATATAAGAATATTGCTGCGGTAGATCACAGTGAATGAGAAGTTCAGTAAAACTTGAATTATATCCTGTAACAACATCACACTTTCATTTTAGGGTGAGATTTGGCTGTGTAGAGCGCCAACACAGAGTGAATATGACTCTCTGCACAAACAAAAAATGTTATGTAATGGACCATGCATTTAAATAGATAGATATCCTTAGCTGACCATACATTCCGCACTAAAATGCACATAGGAAACATTCATTATCTATTGCTATTAAGTCGGTTAGTGACCTCGATTGACCAATTTTCACATGTCTGAAGTCCACCAAAAGCATAATGACAGTAGTTTTTCTGGTACTTCAATTTTGCAGTTCATTCAAGTACTAGATTCCTAGTTTCCTTATGACAAGTATTTGTGTATTGAAGGACTGAAGTATAGGGCTCATCTCCACCTATTCTTCTAAGGGTTTGTCAGCAGTTGGTGCCTCTGTTCAAATCTTCACATTCACCCATAGTAGGGTGCTAACTCACACGTAAACAGCTGAATGTTAATGCAAACTCAGAGAAAGTCTATATGTTCATAGTGACTCGGAGAAGGTCGAGATGTTTAAACTGGCTCAGAGAATGTTTTACATTTATATTCACACGAGGAATTTCTGACTCAGGGAAGGTCCAAATGTTTATACTCACCCATAGAGAGCGCAGGAGTTCATGCTAACTGAGTGAAAATCTAGATGTTCTCACTCAACCACAGAATGCAGATGTTCATGCTGAGTGAAGATCTAGATGTTCTCATTCAACCATAGAATGCAGATGTTCATGCTGAATGAAAATCTAGATGTTCTCACTCAACCGTAGAATGCAGATGTTCATACTAATTGAGTGAAAGTCTAGGTGTTCTCACTCAACCACAGAATGCAGATGTTCATGCTGAGTGAAGATCTAGATGTTCTCATTCAACCATAGAATGCAGATGTTCATGCTGAATGAAAATCTAGATGTTCTCACTCAACCGTAGAATGCAGATGTTCATACTAATTGAGTGAAAGTCTAGGTGTTCTCACTCAACCACAGAATGCAGATGTTCATGCTAACTGAGGGAATGTCCACCTATAGATGGTCAAGAAGTTCATGCTATCTCTGAGAAGGTATAGATATTCAACTCACCCACAGAGGGTCCAGGCCATTCAGGCTGCAGAGATCATCCATCCACATAGTGTTCAGCCTCCGCTCTGTGATTCCCGCTGCAAGTCTTTGTTCTTCCCACAGAGTGACACAGATGAAAAGTGCTAATTAGTGTCTGTTCCTCTTTCCCCGCATTAAGCTGCTTTCTGAGTCCCCCTGGAGGGACCCCTTCTTCTTCACTCTGTCCTTGGTTGCTAGGGCTCACTGTCTAGCTCATTCTACCTCGGCTCAGATGGGAGGAAAGTTTTCTATACTCTCTCTCTCCTTTCCTCGTTTCTTGCCTCCCTTCTTCTCTCCCACACTCCCGTTGCTGTCTCACATGTGCACAACAGTCAAAACACCCCTGAAAAAAAAGGATGACAACTCCACACCCAAATCCTTGCCCGACCGCACCCCCGCCCCCCACCCCCCAAACCCAGCCTCCTAGGACAGGTTGCCAACAGCCTACCTATCTCGTGCCACATAGCGTATAACTCAGACACACAGGAAGTAATTTGTGTAGGACATGGTATTTGTACTATGAGTAACTCTCAGGACAGAGTATATGCTCTGTGAGTAATTCTCAGGAAAGAGTATATATACAGTGAGTATCTTTGACAACAGAGTATATTTACCATGAGTATCTCTGAAAACAGAGTATATGCACCATGAGTAATTCTCAGGACAGAGTATATGAACCGTGAGTAATTCTCAGGAAAGAGTATATGTGCAGTGAGTATCTCTGACAACAGAGTATATTTACCATGAGTATCTTTCAGAACAGAGTACATGCACTGTGAGTAACACCCAGGACAGAGTAAATGCACCGTGAGCAACTCCCAGGACAGAGTAAATGCACCGTGAGTGCTACATGCTGCTATGAATACAACAACATTGGGTCATGGTCCCTGTTAAATATACACCATAAATATCTTTGTAAACCAGCCTTTCTGTGATGAACAGAAAGTGTGTGATTTTCAGAAGGACTGTGCCGGATCATAATAAACATCTGATCCCTATTCTGCATCAGTAGTGCTACACATTAATGTTAATGAGCACATTAAGACCGCACTTGGGGTCATGCTGAATGTGTGCAATTAATATAGAGTTTTTGTCCATGTTCTTAGTGAATGAACTAATTTTGTGTGCCTGGTTGTGTGAATGTGTCCATACAGATTTTGTCATACTTGCTCAAACAAAATCTCAGAAAATGTCACTAAGCAAAAACTGTTTGTTACCAAATTTCTCTGTTTTTTGTTTATTTGTGGGATTTTTGATGGGTGGTTTCATCTGCAGCATTAAAGTCAAGGTGAGCATATCTTTGTTCCTTAATCCCAACTCTGTGATTTTAATGAAAAATACCAGCAGATCTGTGTCGCCTGGCAGTGGCGCTTTATACATAGAGAGCAGGAATGAGGGTAGCATCTCAGCGACATCCCAGCCGCCTGCTTACACCGTCCCGCCACATAATTAGCCGCGAGGCTTCGCTGGGTCAGGGGAGCGGCTGACAGTGGGCTGCCGGATCCGGGCCGGCTGAGCGGAGCCCCCGCCGTGCCTCACAGACAGGGGGGAGAGACCCGGCGCACATGTGGAAAGCGTTACGCGGCAGAGACAGAGAGAAGCGTGGAAAATACCGCAGGCTCCCTGCCAAAAACGCCGCCACTCTCCGTGACAAAAACACCGGCAGCAAGGCCTCATGCTTTGGGGGAGGGACGCAGCAGTCACCTTGTGACACAGCCACCTACTACAGGCTGCCCTTCTGGTTCATGGTTTTTTGTCGATTCTCTCAGAACCAAGCACAGGCATGTCCCTCCAGCACAGGTCATGCCCAGGACCTCAGCTTCAGGGAAAGAGAGAGGTAAGGAGTGTGCACTAATTACAGCATCCACCACACGACAAACCACCTCAGGGATGAGAACAGTGCAGCTGTGGGGCAGATGATACTGAACACCACACTAGTCCGAATGGATCATTCCGGTGGCTGAAGTGCCAATCCTGCCACCAACCCCCAAATGTTCCCTACAAGTGAGAGGACCTGCTTGCTGGGCTGGATGGAGGTTAATGTCATACGCAGGACGAAGCAATTGCCAGTTAAGGGCCTTGCTGAAGGGCCCAGTGGAATCAGATTACCTGGCATTCAAGGGATTCTAACCAGCAACCTTCTGATTGCCGGTACAGAACCACCGCTGCACCCGATGTCAGGGGAAGGTTACTCGTTAATGACGGTTCATATGCCGCTTGCCAGTAGTGTATAATAAAGATATAAGTAGTTCAAGCACTTCTTAAAAGGTTCTAGATTTATCAAGACCAGCAGTCTGCTGGAGATTTTGGGCCCCCAACCCAGGCTAATCCAATTATGTTCCAAATTTTTTAGGGTCCCTTGGAATAGTCCTAACATTCTCCCCATGTACAGCGCCCCCTGGCTGCAGTGGAGACAGCCTCCTCCTGTCACGGTGAATGCGGGATTCATTCTGCCTGTGGACAGAGTTTCCTTGGTGATCGAGGACAGCTCCTTTCCACACTAGGCATCCTGCGAACGTGTCGTCCGGCATTGTTGGGTGGTCACCTGGCACCACGGTGAGTTGGATGGCCTGGCGCATCAGTCAGACAGGAGCATGTGCTCGTGTGTGACCTCCATCGAGGAGGTTTTATAAATTTAAGTGCAAAGTCCGTGTTAGTTCTTCGGGTATTTCTGTTGAACCTTGGACACCAATTCCCCTCAATGCTACAGTAAAAAACATAGACTAAGCACATTCCTTTTTAACGTAAATGACCAAAAGAACACATCTTTTACCATATGAGGGTGAAGATCTTGTTTAGTGCTGGGTAAGCCCCCAGGGGGCGCTGTGTGGACCTGCAGGATAGCCCACTGTGTCTATGATCTGTCCTCAGCAGAATAGTTATGTCTCTCTGTGCCATTGACTGAGGCCCCTGACGCCCAAAATGCCCCAGGGGTGCCGGATAAACAGTCAGACCCAAAGCTTCACTCTCACCTCTATGTGTGTGCGTGCCTTGTAAAAAAGGAGAAGATGTGAGAAGAGCGCATTCCAACACATGGGGCTGTCAAACTTTTTTTTATCAGAGGTCCACATCAGATTTTTGCTCGAAGGCAAATTTTCAATAATAAAACAGCATTTTATGAAATTTAATCAATTAACAATAACTTTTCATATTGCTGATTGTTTCAACTGTCTGTCATGGGGGGGGGGGGGGTACTATGACCAGTTATGTGTGTGCAAAGTTTGGTGGTTCTTCATTGTATTTTTGTACGAACCATGCAAAGCCTTTTCACGTTAACCATACTGATCCATAAGGTGCATTATGGACTGGGCCTGGATTAACTTGCAGTTTGGTCCGCATCCGGACTTTGAGGGCCTCCGCTTTATGATATCGACCAGAGGGATTTTTAAGAGCTCGGTGCCAAATCAAGGGACTTCATAGCAGCTTCCGGAGGCATTTAGGTCACTTTCTCAGGGCCAAGAACATGCATTTTCCCTGAGTCCAGCTGTCCAGCCAGCGTCTGGGCGATCATTAGACGGACCCTCGGTCCTGCTCTGTCATTGCTGCATGATGTCTCCGTCTTTGGGCTCATCCGGCTCTGGCTTTCTGAACCAGAACTCACCGAGCCCAATGCCACGCCACGCCATGCCACGCCAAGCTGCGGTCTCGCCCAAAACGGCACGCTTGGGCGGCCCACTCGCCACGTCTGCGTCCGCTGGCTGAACTCAGCCCCCCCGCCCCGCCCCGGTCCTCCCATCTTCCGGGCTCCTACGTTGCCCAAAATCCGAGGAGGTGGTGCTGACCCGGGATCGTGTTATCGGCCGGGTTCTACAGACGGACCCAAAAGCACCAGCAGCCATCTTTTCAGCCTGGCTAAGCTGCTGCCTGGGACTGCAGAGGGTCAAACCATCAGGCCTCCGGAGCAAACTGTGCGGGTGAGTCTGTGTTTGTCCTAAGCTTTTTGCCTGTCGGTTCATGGCAGGTTTTACGCCCATCATCAGCGACAAACACAAGCGGACAGATGTGAGAAGGTCAATGTTTACGTCTCTGACAGGACCCCGGGTCCTCAGGAGGACAATAATGGCCTATTTCAGGAGACACATCGTTGACCCTGCCGCCCATTTGGGCCTACCCCCTCCCGCCTCCGTGGCTTGGCTATCCCCTCCCCTCCCCCAGGCCTCGGGGGAGGGGGGGGGCACCCCAGAGGTGGTTAGCTTGGTCACCTACACTTCCTGTGGCCTCGTGCGGCAGGAAAAACAGTCTAGTCAAAACACTATGTCATTTTTGGTTTGCGTACCCAGGCAGATGGTAAATATAGCAACGTCGGCGTTGAGCGAGCAATGCCAGAATCCTTAATCTGGGAAGTTACAAAAATTAAAAATTAAAAGATTAACATGCCCCTAGTTCCCGTCTTTATAAACGCCTGATGTGAAAAAAGGTGCTATATGAGACTCTGTGTCGGCCTCCCTTTTCACATCTCTTTTTTATTTTCTTTTTTCTCTCTTCCTCGTGTTGTTACACCTTACCACTCTCTGCTGCCACGTTCCGGCTTCATCCCCTAACCCATAGGGTCCCGGGGCCCCCAGGGGTTTCCCGTCACGTCTCGAGCCATGTCTCTTAGCCACGCGGCTGTCTGGCACCTGAACTTTCACGCTAAGACTGTTCATCGGTGATTCCCACAGAAGTGTGATTAAATAAAAACGCTGCAGTCTGGGAGTCTAGGGGGGTAATAATCCGTGACACATTCTAAAGACCAGATGACTAAAAGGTAGGTTCCCATTCGAACCAGGAGATACAGGACCTTCTAGAAAAGCAGGCCGCCCCCAAAAAAACGGCGGCCTGATGTGTTCATTGCGACGGCAGGAAGAATGCAGTGGGAAAACACCATGGGGGAAGTATGATAGCCGGTCAGATTAGTATTGTGAGATTAGTCTGCGGTCGGTTACCGCCAGTAGTTATTTACTATCATGTCTGCTCTAAGAGTCCACTTACAAAACAGTCCAGCGTTCTGTAGCCCCAGAGCAGGTCATATCTCACACCTGCGGAGCAAAGAGCTCTTTGTCTGGATGGACGGGCCGCCGACGAGCTTCTAAATATCCGCGACATGAGGAGCTTGTGTCTCCCGAGATAGACCACACGTAGAGAGAGGGAACAGGGTTGTGCACGCGCTCCTGCCTCTGACGCCATCGGTGAGGATTTTCAAGTCTCCCTGTTGGATGTTTAATCTTTGTCTTTGTTTATCGTCTTAGCCATTCCAGACAAAGCCACCGTAGGCCCATTCCTCTCAGCAAACATGTTCGGCAGACAGACTCTTCATTACGGCATAATCGCTTCCTCTGAGACAGACATGTCTTTCATTTGTCTTCATTTCAATCTCTTTAATAGACTTCTTGGCTACAGCTTGCGAGATGTGAGGCTGGTATGAAAGGAAAAGTGTCGCTTTTATATTTTTTCATTCCAAATTGCTGCCTCTTTACGGCTTTATGGAGGAGACATGAACAGATCAGGCCTGGGGTTTGAGTCTGAAACCAGTCTGTTGCCTGTCTGCTTCCTCGCTAAGATTACCACCTCCCTTGCGGGGTCTACAGTGTTACACAAGAAGAGCGTTGATGTTGGATGATGGAAAATAAGACAGTTGCACAAGACTAAAATGTCTCTGAGTTTCTGAATTACATTTCCTAGAGACCCCAAGATGTCTCATACAAGCAGAATATGAAGGGTGTATTATTCATAATGAATAATACAGGTGGACACAGGTGTCTCTAAATTTCCCACAAGCATTTAGAAGATGAATGGATGGATGGATGGATGGATGGATGGATGGATGGATGGATGAATGGATGGTTGGATGGATGAATGGATGGGTGGATGGATGGATAAATTGCAAAATGTCCTGTCTGTTTCAGGCCCTATTTACATTGTAGCTGCCAGCCTTGTTTGCTTATATGTTTGTTTACACATGGTGCTTTGTGTGTCCGGAGATGAAGTTCAGGCTTGTTTGGGGTGTGGTCACCAACAAACCAAGCTGATCCTTATCTGTGAAACCTCAAATGGCCTATGGGCTGGTCCCACCCCAGAATGAGCGACCCATTGGACCCCCGCAGTTAGGCCTGCAGACTTCTACACAGCCGGGTGACCAGGTGGCTGCATTTCCCACCCAGTTTCACATTCCTGATATCAGGCTGATATTTGGCGCAGCCTGTAGCTGGCGTCTCTCAGGATGCTGAAGTTATCCCTGTCCGAGTTGGCTCTGCGGCAGGTAGTTAGAGTGTGAGACGGTGGATGTGTCTTTTCCCCCTGGTTGGAGGATCAATCCACTTCCCCAGGGAGAGGCAGCACACTGACAAAAAATGCCATGGACATATAGGACCTTGTTCGGTTCAAAATCCCTCCAGACAGGCAAATTATTTAGGTACATTTTCAAGCAGCTACTCAGTCATCAGATTCTGCATCAGGCTTTTAACTCGGACCTCTGACCTGAGCAGATACCCGGAGGTGTTTTTTTTGGCTTGATGTTAATTTATAGACATATAGACCAGCAGCACATTCCTGCCTGTCTGTCAGGGGCCATGTAAGAGGTCGCGCTGTTCCGTGTGCGTCTGGACAGCTGATTTTCAGAGGTAAACTGAAAGGGACCTCTTTACATATCTATGCTCACAGACAGGTGGGGACACCCCGACTGCCCAACCCCCATGCTCTCTCTCTCTCGTTTACCCAGAGCCTGCAGGACCCCAGAGTTGAATCACGCACCATTTATTAAAACGTCTGAAAGAATTTTTCACAGACGTGAAAACGGTGACCAGCTCCCAGGTGTCTGGACGGAGAGCTCTATCGGACAGCTCCGTGATTCTGGCACCTGTGCAGCCGCTGCCGTCTGGTTTTTCCAGAGACCTCCGTTTGGCCTAATCTCGGATGATAGCTATGACTGTCCAGTTCATAAGGTCGACGTCACCGTTACCTAAGGGCCCACTAACGATGCCGCTGGCTTGGCCATGCCGTCAGTACTCACATTTAAAGCCCATTAATTGCTGAGCCTAATGAATACAGTTCCCTTACTGATAACCTAATCCCAGCAGGAACACTACTGATCGAACCTTCACCACTGTCCTAAACCTACACTGTACTGATAAACTCTCCAGATCTACACAGACACCAGTAAAAGGCACCAGTAACACATCCGGACTGATTTGCAGGAAAGGATGTGGTGAGCAATAATTTGCTCTTCAGTGCAGATGTACCATGGGAGATCAGCATGTACCGACATCTCACGGCTTCCACTGGAAAAGGCTCCATGGTGTACTCTCTTCGTCTGTCTTAGACTGCCCTCTATAGACCTTTAATTGTATTCACAGCTTCATCTTTAATCAGAGTGGGTGAGCGGGGCCATCACAGGGGTGATCTGGCAAAACTGTCCATTTGAGTTACTGCCTTTTCCTAAATAGTTGATGATTTGAAATATGTTATGTTAATATTTATGAGGAGTTCAAGCAGCGTAACTAGAGGAAGCCTATTGCTTTTAACATATATTATTACAAAATATATCATTATGTAAAAGGGGCAGTGTGTGGCTCAGTGGGCTAAACCTGTGTGCCTGTAATCGCAAGGTCACCGGTTCAAACCCAGCCTCAGTATGTTGGTGGCTCCTTGAGCAAGGCTCTTAACCCCCAGCTCCCTGGGCTCTACCGGTGGTAGCCCTTTGCAGACAGCTTACTCTACGAAGAGCAAGTTGTAAAAAGAGAATTTCCCTATGCGGATCATCAAAAGTATCGATTGTTATTATAAAGTTAACCATTAAATAACTTGAAATGTGTTTGGCAGCCTGGTGCCTCAGTGGGTTGCACTGTTGCCTCACACCTCCATGTGGGATCTTTCTCGCTATGTTCCATCAGGATTCCCGGTCAGGGTGTACTCCTTCCTGGGATTGGGTCCAGGGTCATTGCCATCCTGTTCCAAACAAGTAGTTATAGATAGTGGTTAAGTGTTGTTCCTGTTTCTCTCCTCACTGACCTCTAGGGGGTGCTCAAACACTCTTTATCCCACCACAATAAGTTTCCTTTTTGGCAGGAATATGCTAATCTAAATATAGATGACCAGTTTCTTTTTATTCCTTAGATACTCTTCTACCAAACCCAAAGAAGGTTTTCTTAGCATGGTTAAATTCCAAGCTACTGTTTAACGCCCATTTAGAGGTCATCCTGGGACATTTAGTGGTTGGTCGTACATACGGAGAACAGTCTCTACAGTTTGGATGCGTCTGATTTGCGTAGGTTGCTCTGATGAATAACAGCATTATTTCTTGCTCTTATTAGCTTCCATCTCGGATCAGTCTCAACGGTCTTGCTAAATATAGCAGTAGCAACAATTTAAAGACACAATGGATTCAGCACCACAGAACAAAGCGAGTATCTCTTATCTTTTTCCATGACCATTCAGAACACAGATGTCAGAGCCCCGGGGAGTTGGGGGGTTGGGGGGTTGGGGGGGGGGGGGTGGGAAGATCGCCAAAACGGGCAAG
>JAODKC010000004.1:49970-62332 GCA_026777985.1 Mormyrops attenuatus
CCCCCCCCCCCCCCCCCCCCCCCGGGCAGTACTCACCACTGTTCTGTCGATACCAAATCTCCACACAGTCCTCCTCGGTGGGAATGCGATGGATCCCATCATCTGGCTGGTTCCCATCCCAGTAGCTGTATTCATACTGCGAGCCGTCAGTCCACTCCAGAGTGCCCTCCTGGAGAACCGACAGACACAGTGACAGGCTGCCTGAGTATTCCTATTATAGTACAAGCTGATGATATCGGTAACTAAGAACACAGGCAATCAGATCTACTCTAGGAATCTGACCGGAATCATCTGACAATCACAGATTTGCAGATACCATGGTAAATCCTCTGTAAAAGCAATAATGTACTATGCTGTTGTGGTCACAAGGGTTGTGTTTGTTTTTCTAACCAATTTGATCTGATAGAATGAAGTATGTTTAACCTCAGATTCCAGGTCATTGTTTCGTTTAAGCTGGTAAGATGCATAAGCGTTTTGAGCATTTACAGCTGAGGTGGCCCCTGGGTAATTTGAGAGCCCCGGGTTACATCGCGCATGATGTCACCTGTCTGCGGTCATGCAGGCCGATCCATATGTCCGTGGGAATCCCAGGAACACGGCTGTTAACCAGGTCATAGACAAACACGTTCTCCTCCCAGCTACGGGGCATGGATGCAAACAACGAGAGGCAAGTCAGGTTCCCGTAGGTTCAGCTAAGTTCACAGGAGAAACAGCCACAATTCAGGCATGACTAAGTGCGGTTCAGGTAGGTTCAATCGGTTCAGGTAGAGGTAAGTCAGGTTCAGGTAGGTTCAATCGGTTCAGGTAGAGGTCAGTCAGGTTCAGGTAGGTTCAGGTAAGTTTGTGAAGAACCAGGTGCAATTCAGCCAGATTCAAGCGTGAGTCAGGCTCAGGTACAGACATCAGGCAATAGTTTCATTTCCATTGAGCAGGGGTCTCATACTGGTCACCGGACATGGGTAAACTGTAGACCTCTCTATGGTCAGTCTGCTCCTACCTGTGGATGGAGGTGAGCTTGGCAGACCTGGCCCCGTTGGAGAACTCGGCACAGTAAAGGTCGGCCTCTGCCCAGGTGCGGTTCAGGGGGAAGAAGCGGTAACAGTGGCCCTCGAACTCGGTCCAGAATAGTGGGCAGGAGATTGGCTGGCTGGGATCAGGCAGCTGCAGGGGCAGAGCTGAGGGGGCGGAGCCAGAAATGATTACACAAGAGCCACATGTAACAATTACTAAAGCAATACTGCTGCTTTCATGCTCCCCTTCAGTAAAACGGGTTCGACTGCACTGTTAAGTTGAACGTAAGATGCATAATCATTTACTGTGGCTGTTGTATCTCTTTGATCTGAAGTGTTCAAAGGGCTCTGCAAACGATTACTGCGTCTACCTTTATAAAGTAAGTCAGAGTTCACAGACCAAACCGCACCACACTGTCATGTGTCATTCCAGAAGAAACCCTTTGCTATAATTTACACATTAAAACATTCCACTTTCCTGCGAGAAGCTGCACCAGCATAATGATGTTATAGTTTGATTACATTACAGCACAGCATGACTGAAAGACGAAAGTCACGTGACAAAACTCGGAAGTTCCCAGAAAGCACAGGGCAGGTCTTCAGGGGTGGAGCGTCCAGGTGAGGTGGAGAGCTGTTAAGCCCTTGTTGGGCGTCACTCACCTTGCATGATGTTGATGTCGGTGGCTGGGGACAGGGCGGCCCCCAGGGCGGCGGCAGCGAGCAGCTGGGTCAGCCATAAGTCCTGGCAGAGCATCGTCTGAGTGGTTAGAGTCCGTGTGCGAGCGGGCGTGTGAGAGTGTGCGTGAGCGGAGGCGACTGCGATGCAGTGAGAGGGAGAGAGAGGGGGGCTGAGCACATAACGGCCACCCCTCCACCCCCCTGGACAGGGGCATTGGCCCAATGGGGAGACAGGAGGAGGGAGGAG
The DNA here is from genome assembly GCA_026777985.1 of Mormyrops attenuatus. Taxonomy (NCBI): domain Eukaryota; kingdom Metazoa; phylum Chordata; class Actinopteri; order Osteoglossiformes; family Mormyridae; genus Mormyrops; species Mormyrops attenuatus. The sequence goes on from JAODKC010000004.1 coordinate 51,906, forward strand.
AGGGAGAGCTAAGGAGAGAGTCTCCACATATCGCTGATAACTCCCAACAGCACCACCCTAAACCAGCTTCAGCAACAGAGATTACCTAGCTAGTGACACCTTCAAAATGCATGCCATTTTACCATCATATCTGAACACATTACTATATAAATATAAGAAAAAACTGTTTTGTAAGAAATCTCACTGTTTTGAGTGTCAGCATTTCACAGCCACTAAACTGCCTAAGAAATTAATGCAATTAATAAATTAATTAGCGCCAAACTGTGACAAAGGCAGGGAATGCTATTTAGAGAAGAGCAGTTGTGGGAGTTAATGTGGAATCCACAGCTGGGGGCCGGCTTGACCCCCCACACCAGCACAGATGACAGTTTCTATTTCCGTGATGGCTGTGAGTACAGAGGGTGATAACATGAAGCGCCCCCCCCCCCGCACACCCGGCCAGCGCTGCACTGATCCACCTCCTGAGCGTGACCCCACTGGCTCGATGGCGTCGGGCCGGCCCTGTCAGCTCTCGGAATCCACTGGGGCCACGTCTGGCTTTCGGCAGCACTTCCTGGATCCATCCCGAGACACTTCGGTGAATGGAAAGTAGCCTTTCAGTTCCTCAAACCTGATAGGGTTGGGATTATGGCACAGATGTTACAGTCACAGCCACAGATTATTAAAGCAGAGACTATATGATGCTTGGTAGGATGATGCAACTCATTTATCCTTAAGCATAATTAATGACCAATCATTTGCAGTGTGTAAATTTATAGAAAAGCTGAAAATAACATTTTTACAACCTCACTAGACCTGAATGACCCCCGACATCTGACCCCATTGACCTTTCAGTGCCCCCCCCCCCCAAAAGCTGCAGTCCTGTCGCCCACCTTTGACCTGAAATGTTCTGCCTCTCTACACTCCTCCATCTCCCTCGCTTCGGCAATCCCTCCCCTGCTCCCCTGCTAATCTCCCATGGCGATAATCATCTACAGACGACTGGACCCCAAAAAGACAGGGCCATATTTGGTCTTGTTAGTGTCCTGCTAGACCAGCGGGCTTTTTATAGGTCACTTGATGGTCACATGGTATTGCTTGCCAGTCAATCATCAGGCTTGGGCAAAAAGAGGGGGACAAATCAGCTATGAGAGCATTGGATAGGGCATTTCTGAATGTGGCTTGGGCATTAAAGGACCCTGCATGGCTTAGTTCAGCTACTTTGACTTTGAAATCCACTGAGATGTTCCTCAAGGTAAATGCATCCCAATGCGTCTTTTCCCTTCAGAGGAAAGTTGAAACCAGGACACTCTCTCAGTTGCTCTCCAATAATCTTTGGATGGTGGACCTAGTGTGCATTGTATTCTGCTCCCAGTGGCGCCATGAACTTACTATTACTCAGTTAATCTGAAGGATGGACTTTGAGGTGATACAGAACAGATCAGCTTTTCAGAATCCAGTTAAAACCTGTTGCCAGTCCAGTGGGGTTTTTACTAAGGACAGGAATGGCCTAGTCTGGGTAGAGCCTAAGTATGGTGTAACAAAAATGCTATGGATTCCCTGGAAGCTCTCTGGGATTCAGGAATGGAGCAGGACATCGAAGGAGAGGAAAGGGATGGAAAAACTTTGAGTCCCCCCCTCCCAAAGAGCTGTGGCTGAAAGGTGCTGAATCCTCCTGCCCAGGCCCTCAGGGCATTAAATGGGCAATGGGGTAAATGCCATTAGAAGGTGGTTCCTGTAAACTTCGTAAAGGAGGGCCCAACCAAGGGGCGGCGGAAGTCCATAAAATCATGACTGCTAACTGGCGGAAATGAGGGCGTCGACCTGGTGGAAAGGGCGTCCATCGGCACACGGCCTGGCCCTTCTGAGAGACGCCTTTCTTTAGGGTGTCATGTGTGGGCAGGGCTTCAGACACGGGTAGCAGACAGGAGCCTCGGTGCCCCAGCACTTGCTGGTCCAATGTGCACTGTAAACAGTCAGTCATGCTATGCAATTACAATCTTACTCTGTATGTCCCAACTCACAGGGAACGTTACCAGAACTTCAGCCGATATGTGCAGGTTTTCTCGAAGTTTTCTCAAAAGTATCGTTTTATAATAAAAAATGGTTTTATAGAAGTGCTATATGTGTATACTGAGAATGCACTGTCCAGCTTTGAACCCAGACCTTTAACATGTTAGGTGACAGTGTTACCTACTGCTTTACCATGACCTTCATTTGCTTTTATACTATTAGTCTTAGTAGTGGTAGTTGTAGTAGCGGGATAATGTTTTAGGAACTAAAAACTGGATGGTAATGTTTGATAAACATTCCTAGAAAGGAAAATTGTTAGTGGGGTCCTACTGGCCTCTGGGAAACACAAATTAAACACAAAATAGAAATATAAATTGAGAGGCTAACAGTAGGACAATAAGTAGCATTACAATTATGAAAAAGTGTGTCAACACAATGCAGTATAAGCGTATGGACATATTGAGCAATGGGAGGTAGATAACTGGCCGACACTGTGGCTGGGTTGTAGTGCCACTGACAGAGGCGTCTGCAAGTGGCCAGGCTGAGTGTATCGCATGTTTCTGAGACCGATGGGCATCCATCGGCTGCCCTGCGCGCTTTTGCCTTCACGATCATTGGCCCTGGAGCCGCGACGGTGCCCTAACCCACAGAACTTATTTGCTGGACTTAGCTTCAGCTTGTTCATTTGGAAAATCTGCAGCGTACCCGGGTGTACGCGATGTACAGATGTGCGGGGCGTGTGGAGACACACCCTCCTAGGCAACAAAGGAGCCCTTTGACTCGCTCATGCATTTAGGCGTGAGCTAATTAAACGAGCGAGAGTGCCATCGGCGGGTATAGTGGTGAATGTGGTCCATGCGACGTTTTTAGATGATGTAATGCTCCTGCTTGGTTCATGCAACATTGCATGATGCAGATTCGCAGAGCGATGCCCTCTGTGGCTTAATGAGCTTCTTCTGCTCTTCTCTATGGGAGGCTTCGACCTGCAAATGAATGTAAACGTACTGGATGTGTAGCCAAGGATAATGGATTCTTGAATACTTCAGTGCTGCCACGTTCTGGGAACGTTTTCAACATTTATACACCTGAATGATGTATATGTTTACAGGTATATATGGGAGACCGGCAACAAAATCAGCCCAGGAATTTGCTGCTGACTGGGGCAGGGAGGGGTGGGGGGCAGGTATATTTTGCCTGAATATCGGCTTTATAATGCCAGAACTGGTGAAGAAAAACTGGCCCTCACAAGGTCAGCCGACCAGGAAAATTCCTAAACTTCCCGTTGGCCAGTCCATGCCTGGGTCTGTAGAAAAAGAACACATTTCTTTATTTATTGTCACTGAAAGGTCTTTTTACACAATTTTTTACACAACTGCTGCAGAACGAGGATTAAATATGAAAGAGGATTGCAGAGATGATATGGCGAGGATGGCAGGAAGTGTCCACCTTGCTGTCTGTCATCTCCTCAGTCCTGACAGAGAGCCTCGTCACCGCATGGCTGTTAGCAGTGCTGGCAGAAAGTAACACCTGTACTAAAATTCAGGCTGCCATCTGGTGGATATGATTCAGCATTGCATGAAGTGTATAGGCATACTCAAAATCTTCATGGCAATATGTTTCATATTCAGTTTTTCTTTAACCTTTACGACAGTGGTGATAATAATTTCCTTATAAACACAAATTTGTTATATACTGTTCATAACTGTACATAAAAAATATGTATTTTCAAAAATGTACTTGAATGCAGAACAATTAAAGTACAAAGGTTAATCCTCAATATTCACACGTATAGATAGCAATTTATGTGTGTTTTTTTATTCATGCAAATGAGTACATCTGCGAGACACATATCTTTTCACCTACACAGATACCAAGTCAGGAGACACAGATCCTAGCCATTTTAGCAAATTTAATCCAAGCGCCTGACATTCAGAATGAGCTGATCCTTTGGGATTCATGGACATTATGAGGTGAACAGCAGAAGTTTCTCTATATCAGTGTTTCCCAATCCGGTCCAGGGACTGTCTGGCAGGGAGCTCGGAAGGAGCAAAAACATGGACCGGATTGGGAAACACCACTCTATATGGAAAACATATAATAAAGTGTTACCGAATGCCCCGTACATGTAGGTGTAGCTAGCTAATAAAGTGTTACTGAATGCCCCGTACATGTAGGTGTACCTAGCTAATAAAGTGTTACCGAATGCCCCGTACACGTAGGTGTAGCCAGCTAATAAAGTGTTAGAGAATGCCCCGTACACGTAGGTGTAGCTAGCTAATAAAGTGATTTCTGATTCTTCTGAATCTGGGTAAATACAAAGTGAAAGAAGCACATGACTTTACAAAATTTACCATCGGATTAAACTGGAACAAATAGGGAGAAGGCAGAAACTTCCAACAATCGAATTATGCTCTGGAATAAAAATACATAAGAGATCTAAAATCTCAGTTAACGCAGAGAGAAAATAAACAGAGAGCAGGAGGCTAATCAAAGCTCAAAGTTCAAACGTGCAGATAGCATTGGTGGTGTTTCTCCTTGTTTGTCCTCAAACAGTTTAGCATATCGTAGGTCAGATGTGTTAGTGCTCCAGCAATTATCTCATAAATTGAGCAGCTTCATGGATGACGTTGCGTGTGTTGGACTAAAATGGGCCCCGGGCACCTTATGGGGAATCTCCACGGTCACAGAGCATGGTCAGAATACAGCTGTACTGGCAGCCTCCCTTTCCGCTTAGCTTTGCTAACGTCTCCGCCTACGTCTGCTGCTCACTGTCTACCCACCTACTCATACATCTCTGTAACTAGGCAACAACTCTGGGGGAGGAAGAGGGAATATGCAAAAGTCTGGGAAGGGAAGCTGCCTTCAAGACCATGAAACGTAGCCAGGATCAGTTACTCTTCACTGGATTTGGTTAATATTGATACTGGATTGAGCTGTTTTGCGTACTACTCCTTCCAAACTTTATTACCTTTTGAAAACTACAGGCGACTTCCCAGTGTGTGGCTCAGCAAGCTATGCTTCCATGCCTGTGATCGGAAAGTCACCGCTTGGGGCCTAGCAGAATAGTCAGGTCTCTGGGCCCTTGAACAAGGCCCCTAACCCTCACTGCCTTGGGCATGGCTGCCATTGGCCACTGAGTTTGCCCTCACCTATATATGTCTATGTGTATTATGGAGAGCAAGATGGGATAGGTGAAAAGAGAATTTCCCCATGAGGAATCAATAAAGTGTCATCATTATTATTATTATTATGTAAGCTGTGTGTAGGACCTTCTGAGATAAAAAATCAAATAAAGCGGTATCTAAGAAAATTGCACACTCTTAATTTAATTAATAATTCATAATGATTGGATGACTGAAAAACAGTAATTAATGTTTTTGAATGGATGACAGGCACAGATGCTGTTGAGTTGTTTATACTGCCATCCCCTAAAATTTTTATTCCAACAATCATTCATAAGCCAATCTATTTTATATACAGGGAAATGTACAATAACGCAATAACGCTTTCAAAAAGGCAACATCCATATAGCCTATTTCTGGTCGCCGTTGCACAAATGATGCCGAGGCCGCGTCGTACCACCTACTATTGGGAGTTGTAGTTCAAAAAGCCTCACGGGGCAGTCGATTTACTGGCTGCCGCCAGGCGGCGTCATCTCGGTGAGCCGGGACCCGCGGTGGCGCTTAAACAAGCAGTGAAGAAGGAGGCGGAGAAAGAAGGCCGAAACCCAACAGGAGCCACATTTTACCATTTCAACACGGTCTCGTTTGGCACGTTTGGGGTTCGGGTGTGCAGGTCTTAAGTGCGGACCCGGTTCCCGTGCCCAGCGGGTCATGCTGCCCAAACGAAGGTAATGAGCCGCAAAGCCATCGGGTCTCGGCTGAGCGGCGCCCACAAACTGCAGCGGAACTGGAATGACTGGCAGCCCAGGTGGGTGTCGCGCACGCCCTCCCGCTCTCGGCAGGCTAGTTCGGGGATGACGCCGGGGCCTACCGTGCGTTCGCGGCGTTAGCCAGACACACGTGTGGGGAGCCAGACGGGCTGAGTTCTGAGGAAGCGGGGCGGTGAGACGCTCGCCGGGGAAGCGCTCGCTTTACCAGCCACGAATACCGCGGTATATTGTGCTAAAAAACAGAAAAAAAAAACAAAAAGCGGTGTCGGGGACGCGGGGGAGCCGTAGCCCGCTCCGCCTGCGCTGTTAGCCTAGCCGACTAGCAGGCGCTCAGCGTCCCTGAGCCTCTATTTGGCTCGCTTGAGCCGGCATTGTTAGCCGCAGCGCTCTGTTGGTGCTGTTAATTCGACCGGCCCCAGACCCTGCTCACCCCGGCGATTTGTGTGTCTCGGTGGCCGCTGGTCTCGCTGGTCTCCAACCGGCCCATCGGCTTGGTTCTTTCTGGGTTTTGTCTTCACGCTTGAATCGCCGGACAGGCTGTTTACCCTAAACGTGCGCTTTTCTCGTCTTTATTTACAGAAACGCGGATCGTTTAACATCGCCTCTCTCCGTTTCTCTGTTATCCAAGCGGGTACCGAGCCGTGGGGTCGCCCGGTTCATTTCGCTGCGAACGGCAGCCTTCGGTGGTGTGTGTAAAGGTAGCGGGCGACCTAATGGAAATCTCCTTACAGTCTCTGTCCTGTAATGGTGCTATTCTAATAATGTGTAAAATGTGTATGGGAACCCAGCCCCGTATGATTAGATGTGGTCTGGGTTCGGGCTAAGTTGGGGTGGGGGTGAAACAGACCGCCTTGGTGTCCGCTGGGAACTTTGTCCCGGGGTGAGTTGAGGTCAAAGGGATATTTCGCATGTCACAGGGAAAAGCTGCAGATACGATAATATGAAGTGAAATGTTAAAGGTTCTCCTCTAGAGACTCCATCTGCAGTACATGAATCTGAGGTGCTAGGTCGTTTTTGTGTGCGCACGTTTGCAAAGTTTGATGGCCACCATGATGTATGGCTTTGCAGTCTGTCTTTGAAAATGTTCCCATGGGTGCTTAATGTTTTCTGCTAATTGGTGAGCAGCTGACATCAGCTGTGACCGCTTGATGTGAAAACTCGCATGAAACATGCAGAGGTGCCCTGGAGCCTGGCATGTAACCCCCCCCCCCCCCCAAGTGTGTGTGCGGTTCAGAGTTCGATCGGCTCTGTGGTGGCTCCACGGTGCACATCCCCAGACCAGTTGATGAGGGCCGGCCTGTCCGTTCACAGGGGCGCTGTGTGGCTTGGCAGATTTGGAGACTGTGCCTGTAAGGGGAGGGTCTCCTGTTTAAATCCCATAGCTGGCATCGTCATGTGACCGTTGGGCCCCTGAACGAGGTCCTTGACCCCCAATTGTCCCATGTCCAACCCTGCGTTCTAAAAAATAAATAACAACCTTGGTTTAGGTAAAAGCTCCTGCTAAATAAATAAAATGTGAATGTTTCAGAGGCGACAGTGTGTCAGTTGGCCAGGACTGCGTGAAGTGCAGTGTCCCTGGGGACCACGGTTCTGGAGCTCCCTTCGACGCGACCTCCCTCGACCCGCCCAGCACCCCGCCGCTGCACAATGAGGCCTTCGCAGCCATCACCACTCTGGACAAAGCGGGTTGGCGGCACGCATTGGCGAGCTAACCCCCCCCCCCCCCCCCCACTCACACATGCGTGNNNNGTGTCCCCCCCCCCCAAGCGTCTGCCAGTTGTTGCGCGTAGCGGGGGAAAAGACAGCAGTGAGGTTTATGGATACCTGTCAAACATGGCCCGGCCGCGTTTGAAACAAACAAGGCGACTTCTGAGCCTGCTGGGGACTCCCAGCTGCCAGGAGTGTCCCTGCGATTTCTGCCGTTTTACGTCGTCTTTGTGAACAGAAAGTGAAAATGACCTCCTAGGTATTTCAGCCTTGTAATTAACAGGTGCTTTCCTGTAAACCAGAAAGTCCCGTCTGCTACGCGCTGATTAAACGTGGTACCCATGTGTCAGGTTGTTCCCCGAGCCTCGGAGCATAGCTGATTGCTTTGGGTTTCAATTGCTGGGCACGACAAGCTAATTGCTTTATGAAATACTTTACAAAATCAATTTACCTTCCTTTCTGGGCCTTTAATGGTGTGATAAGTCTGAAATCATCCTAGACTTTCCACTCTGTGGTCTCCTGGATTGTAATGAAGTATCCGCAGTATGGTCCAAATGTAACCGCCGAAGTCCTCCAGAGATAAGCATGAACATAACGATTCACGACAAGTTATTTACGGCCCTCGATTGCTTGGCTGTTGGTTAAAGTACCATAAATGGCTGGGGGAATTGCAGTTTGGGGTCATTGGTTGTCTTTTATGTTGAAATGCTCTTCATTCCTATAATTTCAAGCTTTCCCTTTGGGTAGATAAAGGTTCCTGTCAGAGTTACCTGTGGAAGTACAAATTGGTTTTGTCTGATCTGTGTGTTTTGATCTCTGGGATTGCTTTGTGAAGGGATTAATCATTTTTAATGACATTAGTGCTTTGTATGGTTTAAGATTGCCTGAAGATGAGTCTGCGATAATGATTAAGGTGTAGTGCCTAATGAAGGTCAGGCAGAACGATGCCTTGGTGGATCTTAACAGTGCTTTTTTGGGTGTGTGAAGCTGAGTTTGAGCTCTTAAAAGGTCTGCTTTTGCCAATTATGGCTGTGAACTTTAAGCTAGTTGTAGGTCCTCTTTTGAAAGCGTTGCTGTGCTGTGTATTTATGTGAAGAAGTGTTTTTTTTTTTTTTATCTTTGTGTGTGTAAGGTACTTGTCTTGGTTTCCTCCCAGGTGGATATGAAGTTGATGGGGGTCTCTGTGATAATACTTATGGTTGGAAGTCGCTGGGGCAAGAGTTGAGGATCAACAATGTGACGTCCGATTTGACCAGTTTTCAGCATGGAAGCCGTGCTTTAACTTCAAAAGACATGAGGAAATCACAGGGTAGGAGCCGGCTTTCCTCAAACCGCCTGGCTGTCAGAGTGCGGGCATCAATTTGATATGGTGGTAGGTGCTGGGGCCCTGAGTGACCCCCCGCCTCCCCGGCCTTATTTCCAATCACCTGCAGATCGCCCACTGGCTCACTCAGAGGAGTCGCGGCTGGCCAACCTCCTTCGGAGGGTGTCCCGGGAAGATGACCGGGACCGAAGACTGGCCACTATGAAACAAATGAAAGAGTTCATTGTGCACTCTGAAAACAAAGTGGTGAGTTTTGATGGTGCCCCCTGCTGGTGTGGTGGTCTTTCTGCTGGTTTGACTTTGTTTGATGGGACATTAGAGTTAGAAAGGTAACCATTCTGCTGTCTTCCTTATCCTTGTTCTTAGGTTCTTGTGAAACAGTTGGATACTATCCTGGCTGCTCTAAATGATGTTTTGAATGAAAGGTAGGGCAGGGATTCCGGTACCTTCGATTAGCACACATTGGCATAAACCTTTGGTCTTCCTGATAGCTGTGGCATGGTTGTGTGCATGTTTGGTGACTGTGTGCCGGCTTTGCTCCCACAGCAGCAAGCTCCTCCAGGAGCTCCGGCAGGAGGGGGCCAGTTGCCTGGGCCTCCTGTGCACCTCCCTGAGCTACGAGGCCGAGAGGATCTTCAACTGGATGTTCGTCAAATTCAGCTCGTCCACCAAGGACGAGGTGAAGCTGCTGTACCTGGTGGCCGTGCACAAGGCCCTGGAGACAGCGGGCGAGAAGAAGGCCTTTTCACCTGTCATGCAGGTTTGGGGTGCCGTCCACATCAATGGACACTGATGAATAAACACGTGGATTATTGTGTGTTATTAGTATGCAGATGAATGTGTTGGCAGGCCAAGGAATGAACAAGTGAATGAATGAGGGCACAGGGCCTGTACCGCAAGCTTGAGATTTAACCTTATTTTGTCCAACCGAAAATGATTGATCTGTCAGCTAAGCACCTCAGGTTGGAGCATAATTGGCAAATTTGGCAGTAGGATGTAGGGCTGGGCGATGATATATCGATATTATATCGTGCATTTGCAGTAATCGCCAGGGCTCCAGACGCGAGCTTTTCAGTACGATTTGGATGTTTTATGCCCATAATTTGGTAAGCTGATCTGTAGTATGGCTAAAAGTATGGCGTATCTTTGTTTATTATGCGATATGAACTGTAGCGGGGCACACCACATAATACTGTCTTGGTATACTATGGTTTGGTATATGTTAGTGCCATATGCACTGTAGCGGGGCACACCACATAATACTGTCTTGGTATACTATGGTTTGGTATATGTCAGTGCAATATGCACTGTAGTGGAGCACACCACATAATACTGTCTTGGTATACTATGGTTTGGTATATGTTAGTGCCATATGCACTGTAGCGGGGCACAACACATAATACTGTCTTGGTATACTATGGTTTGGTATATGTTGGTGCCATATGCACTGTAGCGGGGCACACCACATAATACTGTCTTGGTATACTATGGTTTGGTATATGTCAGTGCAAT
>JAODKC010000004.1:63394-78496 GCA_026777985.1 Mormyrops attenuatus
AGGACACCGTGGATATCCTTGTAGGCTGGCACATCGATCACACGCAGAAGCAGTCGCTCACGCTCCAGGTGTCAGGTGAGCAGGACCCCATGCAGTTGCTGTCCTCTGGGGGGTGCTGGCGGCGCGCTGATCCGGCCCTCCCTGTCTGGCAGGCTGGCTTCAGAGCCTGGAGCAGTTCTGGGTGGCCGACCTGACATTTTCCACCACGCTGCTGGGACAGTTTCTGGAGGACATGGAGGCTTATGCAGAGGTGAGCTGGCATGACGGATAAGTTTGGATGGCTGCTCTGATCTCCAAGCTGCTTAGGTTTTGTGCGGAGATCCATAGGACAGTAGGGGGCATCATGGTTGAGGACACTTGTGATCTGAAGACTGCTAAAAAAAATTTTTAAAGCTGAAGTTATCAACTGGTTCAGGCCCAGGACCAACACTTTTCATCAGTCATTAAGAAATGAATTTTGAATTGAAGTTTTCCCCTTGAGAGCGGGGTCCAATATTCGACAAACGTCTACTTTAAAAGTGACTGGGCATGTTTGGGTCGAGATCCACCAACTGAAAATCAGTCCCTGTAAGCAATGATTTTGTTTGGGTGAGTTTGTGCAGTGGTGTAGCGTGTAGGACAAGGGTGTCAAACTCCAGTCCTGGAGTCCTGCACAGTTTTTGGATTACCCTCATTTAACACACCTGATTCAACTCCCTGTGCTAATTAACACACAGCTTTTGAGCTGAATCATTTGTGGTGGAAAAGGGAAAGAACTAAGATACACAGGGCTGCCAGTTGGCCAGTTCTGGTGCTGGTAGCTCGTGGCCCCCACTGCCTGTCTCCTTAACGTCCCCCTGTGACCCCCGCTGCAGGACCTGAGCCCCGTGGCATTGGGGGAGACCCCGGATGAAGACGTCCCACTTCCCTCTGTGTCGTTGCCCAAGCTGGCGGCCCTGCTGCGGGTCTTCAGCACGGTGGTGCGCAGCATTGGAGAGCGCTTCCACCCCATCCGCGGCCCCCCCATCACCGAGGCCTACGTCACGGACGTGAGGACACCCCCTGGATGAACCCCACTGATGCGGCTGCTCGGTTGGGCCCTGTATGCTGAACCTGCCTCCTCCCCCAGGTCCTGAACCGGGTGCTGTCCTGCGTTACCACAGCCCGCCAGGCCCTGTTCTCGGAGCCCGTACTGACTGCGGCCAATGAGTGCGTGTGCGTGCTGCTGCAGAGCACAGAGTCGGGCGGCCGCCTCACCGAAGTCGTCATTGCCTACGGCCTGGACCAGCTGGACAGCTGCCGGGCCTGTGGGCCAGAGCACTGCGTGGCTGTGCTGCACCTGCTCACGCTGGTGAGGCGGGGCTCGCACCCAGGGGGCACAGCTTGCTTGGGGTTTTTTTCTTTTTCTTTTTTTCTCAAACCCCCCCCCCCCCGTGTGTTGAGAGTGTTTGTGGCCAGCAGGGGTCTACCATAGGGTCTAAGTGGTGGCAAAGACTGCTGCTCTCTGGGTAAACCCATCAGGAGCCGCCAGGGGTGATGGGGCACTGGAGCCCCCGGTTAGTCCCTACCCAGTAAAAACTGATAAAAACTGAGCCTTGGTGTCATTTGTTCCAGATCGTGGACCAGATTAACAACAAGCTGCCAGCACACTTTGTGGAGAAGCTTCTGGCCCCAGACTCTCAACTGCTGGAGCTGCGCTTCCACAGAGAGAAGGAGGTATGGTGGTGGGCGGGGGCCTTTCTAGGCTGCAGTTACGGCATGGGGAGGCCGTCTGTGATGATGTCTGTCTGCATCTACAGGTGGTGGTGGCGGCCCAGGGAGTATACCAGGCGGTCCTCTGCCTGAAGAACATCCCCCTCCTGGAGGCGGCCTACAAGCTGGTACTGGGCGAGGTGGCTTGTGCCCTGGACAGCCTGCTGCTCCCGCTGGCGCTGCCCGCCGCCAACGTCCACATCCAGCACACCGCCTTCGCTCAGGCATGCCTGGCCCCCGAGCGCGCCGAGTTTGTGCTCATCTTCAGCCTGAGCGCGCTCACCACCATCGGCAACACCAAGAACTCCCTCATCGGGGTGAGTGTGCTGATGTCACTTCGGTTCATCACATGTAGCCATCATGCTGTAATACTTCCCATCCCCACTTGATGGCAGTAGTGAGAGGGCAGACTTATTGGATGGGCGTTTCATGTCATCAGGTTTTTCTGCTTAGAAAATGAGTGTCGCTTACTGCGTGCCACATCCTCATGTGTTCGTCTGCTTGTCTTCAGATGTGGGCACTGTCGCCCACTGTGTTCACACTGCTCAGCCAGAACCTGCTGGTGGTCCACTCGGAGCTGGCCGTATACCACCCTGCCGTGCAGTATGCTGTCCTGTATACCCTCTACTCGCACTGCACCAGGTACGAGATGCCTGTGTTTATCTCGCCTGCAGACGGGGCTCCGGTAACCCCCCGAAGCGTGCCCCAGTAACCCCCTCCCCGTCCCACAGACACGACCACTTCATCTCCAGCAGCCTGAGCTCCTCCTCACCCTCCCTGTTTGATGGCGCCGTCATCAGCACCGTCACCACAGCTACCAAAAAGCATTTCAGCACGCTTCTCAACCTGTTGGGGATGCTCTTGAGCAAGGAGCGGCTCAACACCGATTCAAGGTGCTTCCCCTTCCCTCCCCACAGCACCTCATTTCAGCCTCCTCTGTTTTCCCTGGTGACTGACCTGCTGGACTTCCCGTCCCTACAGGAAGTTGCTCCTCACATGGGCTCTGGAGGTGTCCCTGCTCATGAAGAAGTGCGACACCTACTCCCCCCTCTTCGCCCTCCCGTCCTTCCACCGCTTCTCCAAAGGCCTGCTGTCTAACTGTGAGTCTGCTGCACTGCCTGTGCCTGCAGGCCATGGGCTCTGCCACCGCCATGTCAGCCCCTCACCCCTCTCTCCCTTCTCCCCCCCCCCAGCCCTGAACGAGGACGCCTCCATCTGCCTGCAGACCTGCAGCAGCCTCCACGTGCTGTCCTCATCCCTGACCCCCGAGCTGCAGCAGAGGTATTGAGCGTAGCCGCCGTCCTGTTCATTTACGGTTGGTACCTGGCTGTATCAGAAGAGGGGTGTTACGAGCTCCTCTCCCTCCCCGCAGGTGTGTTGATGTGTCCCGGGTGCAGCTGGTTCACAACTCCGTTCGAGTCCGGCAGGCCTTCGGGAAGCTTCTGAAGACCATTCCTCTGGATGTGACCCTGAGGTGACTGCTCTCCTTCCCCATGAAGAACTCTAGAAGGACTCGGCCCTAAACACCAATTTGGATGTTAAGTGTGTGTATAGTGCTGGTTTTAATTGGGAAACGTACCTAACCCCCCTCCCCCCCCAGTAACCATGGGCACCCTGAGGTGCAGGAGATCTCGCTGGCCATCCGGCATCACATGAGCAAGGCCCCCAGCAACACCTTCCACCCGCAAGACTTCTCGGACCTCATCAGCTTCATCCTGTATGGGACCGTGCACCGTGTTGGGTGGGTAAAGAGTCGTGGTTTTGGGTGGGGAGGTGGGGCATGTTGGGTCCAACCTCCGGCAGCTTGACATGTATCCCCTCATTTGTCATTGCTGTGGTTGCCCCCCCCCCAGGAAGGAGCCCTGGCTGGAGCGGCTCTTCCACAGCTGCCAGCGCCTGGACAGGCGGGAGGCGCCAGCAGTGCCGCGGGTGCTGCTCCGTGCTGACGCCGTGCTCTGGCAGTGGGTCACCTGGGAGGCGGCTCAGTTCACCGTGCTGTCCAAGCTGCGCACGCCGCTGGGCCGTGCTCAGGACACCTTCCAGACAATCGAGGGTGAGCTCCATGGCGGCTTGCGCGCCATCGCCCTTCACAAGGGGATTGTGGGTTACAAAAACCTACTACTCTGTATGCTTTTAGCAGCCAATAGGATGCTGCACTGTTTTTTCCTGCTGAGGATCGTGCCACTTTTGACCTCTTAAGCTCAATCTCGGCCCCTAGGGATGATCCGGAGCCTGGCAGCCCACAGTCTGAACCCTGAGCAGGAACTGAGCCAGTGGAGTGGTGCTGACAGCGATGAGGGCCACCACACCAATCAGCTGCGGCTCACCTTGCTGCTCCAGTTCCTGGAAAACCTAGAGAAGCTCATGTACAATGCCTATGAGGGCTGTGCCAATGCGCTCACAGCGCCACCTAAGGTGGGTCCGACACGACGCTCTGGGCTCTGCTTTCAGATACGTCATCCTTCTAATCTGTGCAGACTAGTGTCACAGAGTGTAAAAACTGGAAAAGAGGGAAATACAAATAGTCCACAAACCCATATTTACTTAGGGGATTACTGGTCTCTGCGGAATGGGGAGCTGGCACAGGAGATTTTCTTTCGTGTTTCTGTGTTGATTTGTGTCTTCAGGCCGTGTATTTGGCAGTTAGCCATTATTAATCTGCATGTTATGGTAATGGTGTGTTAATGGTAATGGCCTCCTGCTGGACTTCCAGTGATGATGGGCTTCTCATTTTGTGTCTCAGGGCATCAGAACCTTCTTCTACACCAACCGGCAGACGTGCCAGGACTGGCTGACCCGGATCCGCATGGCGCTGATGCGCGTGGGGCTGCTCTCGGGCCAGCCAGCCGTTACGGTGCGGCACGGGTTCGACCTGCTCGCCGAGATGAAGAGCGGCAATGTGCCGGTGAGCGCAGGCCTCCGGAGCGCCCAATGTCTGTCTGTGTGCGTGTCCACTTGCGAATGTCCTAACATCCTGGAGGCCGTGTCTCTCCCCTCCCCCACTAGGCTGCGGAGATGGAGGTGCCCATAGTGATGCTGGTGGAAGCCCTTTGCGAGCTGTGCTGCCCTGAGGCCATCCAGGGCCTAGCTGCCTGGAGCGTGGTGCACGCGGGCAGGGGCCTCAGCTGGGTGGGCTCTGTGGCCTTACAGGCCGAGGGACGGTGAGCAGGCTGCTGCCCGTCGCCATGCCCCCATGCCGAGGGCGTCACCGCCACTGGCTCATCCTCTTCCCCTGTGCCCACAGCTTCGAGAGGGCAACGCTTGAGTACCAGGAGCAGCTGTCCTCCATCTCCGGGATCGACTGCTCTATCAAGGGCTTCGACGGGCAGTTCCTGAAGGCCTCTGCCACCTCCAGCCCCAAGCACGGCAACGGTAAGGGACTACGGCCAGGAGGGGCCTACGCAGGGAGCTGGGATGCAGGCCCTGATGCCAGCACGCTTTTCTAGGTGATGCCAGGAAGACGGTGCTGCTGAAGTCCAGCGACTGCTCCAACGACGTGCTCAACTTCCTGGCCAACAAGGCGTGCGAGTGCTACATGGCGCTGGGCGACTGGCCGGCCGCACTCCAGTGGCAGGCCTCCTGCGCTGCACTCAAGAAGACCGCCGCTGGGGCTGCCGTCAGCCTCAAGACCGACTTTAACTACGTCAGGTGGGCGGGGCGTCAGGGGCTTCCTCATGTGTGTGAACCCCCCACCAAGGGTGTGTTTCCCCCTGGTTTACTCCCCGCTCACTCTCTCCAGGGCCCTAAGCAGCTTTGAGGAGGCCGACTTTGCAGAGTGCCGCTCCCAGCTTGAGCTGCTTCCGGGCGACGACTTCGGCCTCCAGAACTCGGCATCCCGGGATAAACCAGGTACACTGGCGCTTTCCATCACTTACAGATCCAGTGCCAGGGTGGGGGCGCTGGTGACTGACCCCTGCTGCCCTGCCTTCAGATCTGAAGCGGCTGCTTCCGGCAGCACTGAGCCCAGATCCCACGGAGCTTCAGAAGGCCATCGAGGTGCAGCTTCTCCGGGGAGCCCTGGGGATCTACGAGCTGGAGCAGAAGGCGGGGCCCACGTCTGAGTGAGTGCCAGCCGTCGGGGTCCATTGGAACAGGGTGGGGGGAGCGGGGTACTGAGGGCGGAGTTACCCAAAGGCCGGTCCGTGACAGACCTGGGTTCTGAAGACGGCACCCAGCCAGATGGGGAATTAGACCCTTCCGGCCGCTGTTATTTGTGACCGCACCAGCAAGGGAGTTTATGGTGTTTAGGGTAGCAAGCACCATAGCATGCTGATGTTATGGATCATGCTGTTAGACTTTCAAGGAGGGGGCAGTTAGAAGCTGCAGATAACTGTCAACATCCTGAAAGCGCGATACTGCGCGAAAACTGATTTGTTTTTATATGGTATGGCAGCCCTTTTACATACTGTATAACGCAGTCCAAAATCTTAACATCTGTTATGAACAGTTTTACAGGAGCTGTCTGTCTCTGTCTGACTAACAGACAGACGGATGCCCTGTGTCCCTTGCCCTGTGCCTGACTGCTGGTCTCTCACTGCAGGAACCTGCTGAGGTACCTGAAGCAGATGGGCAGGATCTGTCTGGGCCCACTGCGCGTGTCAACACTGGCACTCTGTGGCTCACTGCCCGTGGTCGGGGTCCTGCAGCTACACTGTGCCAACACCCTGGAGCAGTGCCTGTCCGGCCAGCTGGCCCCAGAGGTGTGCCCTAGGACCTCGCCGGCACTAAGCGTTTGTACCGCCGATGGTGACACTGACACTGCTCTTCCCTGTTGCCGCCCCCATCCCCCCAGGACTGCTTGATCCCGCTGTACAGCCAGGCCCTGAGCAGCTGTAAGCAACAAGACGTCCGGCCCTGGCTCCATGCCCTCCGCTACACCGCCTTCCAGCAACGCCTCTTCCTCCAGCTCAAAGGTATGTCCCTGTAGCCCCTCCCATGATGAGATGCTCTGCTCTCCCCCCCGCCCTTAGACCTACCTCCCTCCCGCCCTCCAAACCAGGCCCCTGCGCTCCTGTGGACTCTCACCTGATGGAGCTGCGGCTGATGGCTGTCAAGTTTGCACGCAAGCGGGCCAACGTGGGCCTGGCCGCACGACTCCTCAGCCAGTGTGGTACTGCTGCCACTGCTGCGGAACCAGACGGCCAGAACCTGGTACGCCTGTTCGAGAGCCTGTCCTTGGAAGGCAGCGTGGGGGAAAAGTGGGGGTCCGAGCTGGAGCTCGAGAAGGCCAAGGTGCTCTTCACAGCAGGTCAGTGGGGGACTGTTTCTGGAGACTCAAAATGTCACTCCCGGGGGGCCCCCATAAGATGTTCC
The DNA here is from genome assembly GCA_026777985.1 of Mormyrops attenuatus. Classification (NCBI taxonomy): domain Eukaryota; kingdom Metazoa; phylum Chordata; class Actinopteri; order Osteoglossiformes; family Mormyridae; genus Mormyrops; species Mormyrops attenuatus. Next base: position 70,439 of record JAODKC010000004.1, read on the forward strand.
GGACCTGTTTTCCCCCCCGCCCCCCCCCCCAGGCCAGTCTGCTGTGGCAATGGAGATGCTGAGCGCTAGTGCGCTGTCTTACTGTCGCGCCGGCAAGAGTGAGCGGGCTGCCTGCCGCGCTGTGCTTACGCTCTGCAAGTGGCTCCTTGCCGACTGGAAAGACATGACGGCTCACCTGAAGCAGGTAGTGAAGAGGAGTTCCTTGGGGCTCTCTGTGCTGCCGCCACTGGGCCGCAACATCGCCGCCCTGCTGGAACTCCCACTGGAGGACCAAGGCCTGCCGCATATCACGGCCGAGACCACTGGTAGATATGGCTTCCTCCCTGGGGGGTTTTTCCCCAGTGTGCTGCACTCCTAACCGTGTTGGCCTTTTCGTTTGGCAGTGAGCGTCGGTGTTGGGGAGCCTGACCTTGTCCTCGGGCAGCTATACCAGCTCTCAGCCTCCCAGGCCCCGGAGGTGGCAAAGTCCTGGGCCGCCCTGGCCAGCTGGGCCTACCGGTGGGGACGGAAGGTGGCTGACAACGGCAGGTGGGTGTCTTCATGGGAACACATTTTAAGGTGCGGGGGGGGGGGGATCTCCTTGGATCTGGTTCCTTTTAAAGACCACTGTTTCTGCACTCTACCTAGTCAAGGAGAAGGTGTCCCACTGCTTCCTGAGGAGAAACAGGAAATCGAAGTGCTGCTTCCAGCATGCACCACCAGTGAAGACAGGGAGACCATATTCAGCATCCTGGGCCAGGCATTGTGCCGGCCAGCAGGAATTCAGGTAACCCCTGGGGGCTGCATGTCTAGTGACTCCCTATTGATATGGTCTGACCCTCGGTGAGTTCTGAGCCAGCTGGTCTGACCTGGGCTTGGGCCCCCTTCTCAGGATGAGGACATGGCTCTGCAGAATGAGGAGAGCAATGAGGACGACACCGTGGATGTGGTGTGGCGGCAGCTGCTGGGCTCGTGCCCGTGGCTGGCAGAGGCTGGGGACGTGGTCACTGAGGGCCTGATCCGAGTGTGGCGCCGTGTGGTGGACCGCATCTTCAGCCTGTACCGTGTCTCCTGCCGAGCCTACTTCACCTTTCTGAAACTCAATGCCGGCCAGGTGAGCTAGGGAGGCGGAGGGAGGATGCGGGATGAGGCATCCAGGTGCTAAGCCTCTTGGAGATTCATGTCGCATGGCAGCGATCCGGGGAGGTTAATTAGCTTTGTTGCTTCTTCCCCCAGGCACCAATTGATGAGGATAACCCCAAACTTCTGCTGGCTAGCCAGAGTGGCAAGCAGAGCAGCGACGATGTCATAGTCATGGCGACCCTTCGGCTGTTGCGGCTGCTGGTGAAGCATGCTGGAGAGCTGCGGGAAGAGTTGGAGCTGGGCCTGGCCTCCACACCCACCGCACCCTGGAGAGGTAATGGTCAGAACTGGCAACAACCAGCCATCCCAGGGCAACCTGGGAGATATACGATAATGTTCTAGGTGTTTTTCCCCTTGACACTGGATGTGCTTCATGTCGCCCCCTACAGGCATCATTCCTCAGCTGTTCTCACGCCTGAACCACCCGGAGGCCTACATCCGGCAGAGCATCTGCAGCTTGCTGTGCCGTGTGGCCCATGACTCACCCCACCTCATCCTGTACCCAGCTATCGTGGGCTCCATCTCGCTGGGCAGTGAGGCCCAGTCTGCGGGTATGCCGTTCTACTGCTCCCTGTCACATTTGCCGTGAGGCAGAAGTGCTTACTTTGTTTACATTTTGAGCTGAGTTAAACACTGCGCCATATTAAATCACCCATGCTAAAAATCACTTTAACCCACGTGTGACATTCTTGCACCCTTAGGCAACAAGCTGCCATCAGCACTGCCCACGTTTCTAGGCAACATCCAGGGGGAAGTGCTCTGCGGAAATAGCTGTGATGCAGGCAGCGCCCCCGCTTCCCAGGAGAGCGGGAAGGGCCACGAGCTGGGCCTTTGCTCCAGCGAGGACCAGGCCATGATGCAGGACTGTTACAGCAAAATCGTGGACAAGCTGTCTTCTGCCAGCCCCACCATGGTCCTGCAGGTATGCACCCCCGACCCATCAGCCCAGGACTCGTCCTGCCATCCACTGGCCAGCCCATCTGACCCTCCTCTGCGCCCCCAGGTCCAGATGCTGGTGGGGGAGCTGCGCAGAGTCACCCTGCTGTGGGATGAACTTTGGCTCGGCGTCCTCCAGCAGCAGCATATGTACGTCCTCCGCAGGATCCAGCAGCTAGAGGATGAGGTCAAGCGGGTCCAGAACAACAACACACTCCGCAAGTATGTGTGCTGGGATCGGCCTCCTTGCCGTAGCGTCTATTGAGCGGGTCTTGGGGTGAAACCAAAAACAAGCGTGTCTTAATCGGGTTTGAATGAGTGAAATTGGGGTGCGAGCAGCGGTCCCCAGGAAGGGTAGTGAGCATTCTGATATATGTTCAGGGAGGAGAAAGTGGCCATCATGCGTGAGAAGCACTCGGCCCTGATGCGCCCCATCGTGTTCGCTCTGGATCATGTCCGCGACATCACGGCAACCCCTGCTGAGACGCCGCATGAGGCCTGGTTCCAGGAGACCTACGGCGAGGCCATTGACAATGCGCTGGAGAGGCTCCGGAACCCGCTAAACCCAGCCAACCCTGCCAGCAGCTGGGTGCCCTTCAAGCAGGTACCTCTCAGGCCCATGACCTTTGACCCCCAAGCCGCTCCCCTCGCTTGCACCCTGATTGACCCGCACGGTGCCTGTCCGTGTAGATCATGGCAAGCCTGCAGCAGCGGGCCCAGAAGCGGGCCAGCTACCTTCTGCGTCTGGACGAGATCAGCCCTCGTCTGGCCGCCATGGCCAGCACGGAGATTGCGCTGCCGGGGGAGGTGTCTGCCACTGATGCAGTCACCATCCAGAGTGTGGGCAACACCATCACCATCCTGCCCACCAAGACCAAGCCCAAGAAACTCTACTTCTTGGGCTCTGATGGGCGGAACTACCCATACCTGTTTAAAGGTGCGGGACTTTGAGTGTGCAAGTGGTGTTTGAAGGTGGTGGTTGTGGGTCCGGGTACCATTTTCTTGCATCTGGATGATTTCCTCCCCCAGGATTGGAGGACCTGCATCTGGATGAAAGGATCATGCAGTTTCTGTCAATCGTCAACACCATGTTTACCAAGGTCAACCAGCAGGAGAGCCCTCGTTTCCACGCCCGGCACTATTCTGTCACGCCTCTGGGCACCCGCTCGGGCCTCATCCAGTGGGTAGATGGAGCCACACCCCTGTTCGGGCTTTATAAGCGCTGGCAGCAGAGAGAGGCCAGCCTCCAGGCCCAGAAGGTATGAGGGTTCCTTTCAGAAACTGCTAGTCCTCTGACCAAAACAGGCATATTTAGTCTATCGAGTCAGATTGTGTAGGCTAACTTTGTGGTTTGGCCTTGGTCAGGTCCAGGATTCATTCCAGCAGCCACAGAACCTGCCCATGGTGCCCAGGCCCAGCGAACTGTACTACAGCAAGATTGGCCCAGCGCTGAAGGCTGTGGGGCTGAGTCTGGACGTGTCGCGTAGGGATTGGCCGCTCAATGTGATGAGGGACGTCTTGCGTGAGCTGATGGAGGCCACGCCCCCCAACCTGCTGGCCAAGGAGCTGTGGTGCTCCTGTACCACACCCAGCGAGTGGTGGCGGGTCACCCAGGTAAGCCAGCCTGCGGTTGGGGTCAGGATGGGAATGTTGAATCTGTGGTGTTGGTTTGACGTCCTCTTTTCGCACTCAGTCATACGCAAGGTCTACTGCTGTGATGTCAATGGTTGGCTACATCATCGGGCTAGGAGACCGTCATCTGGACAATGTACTCATTGACATGACGACGGGCGAAGTGGTGCACATCGACTACAACGTCTGCTTCGAGAAAGGTGAGCGTGGAGGACTGATAATAGCTAGACCCTGTCCTATCATTGGCAGACTTTCATCATAAAGTTTCACATCATAGGGTTAGCAGGCGCTGCTAGGCTAATCCTAATGGCTATAGACAATGTCCTTAGATGGGGCCGATGCTCATCTTGTGGTTCATATTATAGGCAAAAGTTTAAGAGTTCCTGAGAAAGTTCCCTTCCGCATGACGCACAACATCGAGACAGCTCTGGGTGTGATGGGAGTGGAGGGCATCTTCAGGCTGTCCTGCGAGCAGGTGGGCGACTTCACCTCCCCACCGAAGGGTTCCCGAAGGCCTCCGCGGCTGAGGCAGGCTGACCCGACACTTATATCTGGCGCATCTTCTCCTTCAGGTGATCCAGATGATGCGGAGAGGTCGGGAGACCTTATTGACCCTGTTGGAGGCCTTTGTGTACGACCCCCTGGTGGACTGGACCGCAGGCGGCGAGGTGGGCTTTGCGGGGGCAGTGTATGGAGGAGGTGGCCAGCAGGCTGAGAGCAAGCAGAGCAAGCGGGAGATGGAGCGTGACATCACAAGGAGCCTCTTCTCCTCCCGTGTGGCAGAAATCAAAGTGAGTCCAGCCTCATGTCCCTCTGGGGTCTCCTGTCCCCCACGCTTTCCCTGCCTGACAGCTCCTCACTTTGTGCCCCCTGCAGGTGAACTGGTTTAAGAACCGCGACGAGATGCTGGCGGTGCTGCCGCAGCTGGAGGCCGCGATGGCGGAGTACCTGAGCCTGCAGGAGCAGCTGGTGCAGGTGGAGAAGCAGAAGACCCGGCTGCTGCAGGAGATGGAGTTCCTGGAGGGTGCTGAGAGCCCCGAGCACCCCATCCATACGCTGGAGCACAGGTACAGCAGGCCACACTGGGTTCTGCGTTCACTTCAGCTGTCCCGTCGTCAGTATTAAATTGATCAAATATTTTTAGCCCCATAATTCCTGGTTAAAATTCCAGAACACTTTTAGCACTGTCACCTCACGCCTGCGGGACTTGGGTTGGGTTTTCACCATGTCTCCATGTGTGTGGAGTTTGCATGTTCTCGCTTTGTCGTCGTGGGGGTTTCCCCCCCACAGTCCAAAAGAATGCTGAGGCTAATTGGTGTTCCCACATTGCCCATAGTTGTACATGACTGGTGTGGTGTTTCCTGCCTTACCTCCGTAGCTTCATGACCCTGAGTAAGGCAAGCGGTTACTGAGAATGGATGGATGGATGAAATCCCTGCAGAGTTTTGTTTAATTTTAGCTATGTTGTAATGGTGAACAGAGCCAAATAATAGCACTATCACTGTCCAAACACTTACGGACTGCACTGTAAGTTCTGAGTGTAGCAGACGTCTTTCGAAGCAGTGTTTCTTAATAAATGGCCCAAAGATTGAATAGTTAAACTGTGATGTCCACCTGTTAACTCGCTCCCACCGTGCCCAGGTACTCTGAGCACACCCAGCTGCAGTCCCGGCAGAGGACTGTCCAGGACGCCATCCGTAGCAAGCTGTCCGACCTGGACCAGTGGATCTCGCAGTATCAGGCAGCATTTGCCAGCCTGGAGGCCAGTCAGCTGGCCAGCCTCCTGCAGGAGATCAACGGCCCCATCGAGCTTGGTGAGGTGCCGTCTGGAGTGTCTTTGTCCCTGCTTTGCGCCTTATCTGCATATGGGAGGCGCTGTACCAAATAACCAGTGACCTGTTTAAACGAAGCCTTGTAGCTTTGGTGGGCAGGGTTAGCAAACTGCCAATCAGTTTTTGGTAGCCCTCTGTTGGTAACCCTCTGGGTGGTGAGGTCACACTCTGTCGTGCTGTTCACCCCCCCGCCAGGCCCCCCCAGCTACGTCCCGGCGACAGCCTTCCTGCAGAATGCTGGCCAGGCCCACCTGATCAGCCAGTGCGAGCAGCTGGAGGCCGAGGCGGGCTCACTGCTGCAGCAGAGGCGCTCGCTGCTGCGTGGCTGCCTGGAGCAGCTGCACAGTTACGGCACGGTGGGCCTGCTTTACCCACGTGCCGCGCTGCGCCGCCACCGCGCCTACGCCTGGAAACAGTGGATGGAGGAACTGCTGCGCGATATGACAGCCGACTGCTGCCAGGCTATCTACCGCCAGTGAGTGGGGGCCACTTTGCTAATGCTGTGGGGCTCTGCCTGAAATGTTGGCCATTTGACACGCGTTTGACAGACGTTGACCGACGGACTTCTTTACAGTGCAGTGCCTCTAGCCCAGTGGTTCCCAACCCTGTCCTCAGGGACCCCAGACACTCCACATTTTTGCTCCCTCCAATCAAGAACACCAAATACCTGGTACAGGTGTTAGGAGCTGGGAGGGAGCGAAAATTAGGACTGTCTGGGGTGCCTGAGGACTGGTTTGGGAACCACTGTTCTAGCCTCTGTGTTATGATTGGCTGGTAAGGGGGGGCTTTCGGTTGAGGTGGCTGAAGGTTCCGGGGGAGGTTCTCCAACTAAACATCTGTTGTAAGGAGTAAGCTGCTGCCTGCTGACCCCTCCGCAACCCATCCCCCCCCAGGTATGAGGTCCAGTTCGCCCCCCAGCCGTCGCCAGCCACCTGCCAATTCCTGTCCAGCGTGGAGATGGCACTGCAGCACCACGCGGGCGACATCAACACGCGGCTCCTGCGGCACGCCGAGCGGCTGAAGGCGGAGGGCACCAGCGTGCTGACGTGTGAGGAGCAGCTGCAGGATATCGAACGCTGCATCAGCTGCTTCCTAGCCGAGAACGGGCAGCCCGGTGGGTTGAGCCTGGCTGCGGTGATCGTCACGGCGCTCTGCACCCTCACCAGGTCAGCCCTTGCCAGAGACCACCGCCGGGCTGCTGCCTCAGACTCGTATAGCTATCACCGCTAATGTATATGAGACATGCCAGTACTGAGTTTGTGTCATCGGTTTAAAGCAGTGTTTCCCAACCTAGTGCTTGGAGACCCACAGACGGTCCACATTTTTGCTTCCTCCCAGCTCCCTTCAAGGCAGTCCACATTTTTGCTCGGGAGCTGGGAGGGAGCAAAAACATGGACATCTGGGATCCCGAGGGCCGGATTGGGAAACACTTTATAGAATTTTGCTGTGTGTAAACAGAACCACCGTGCTGTAGATGGGAGGGCTTCATGTCTTCTTTCCATCAAAATTCGTGACTCGTGTAGTTTAGTGCCCTTTGGGTGTGTTTGGGGTATGCAGGCCTGTTTGGACCTGTTTGTAGCTGACCTGATGCAGTACCATTTGGACGTTACTCCTTACACTGCAGTAGCTTTGGCTCTCTCAGATGGCCGGCAGTGCTCCTGTTTCACCCCGTTAGTCAGTTACTGAGACGTGGCGCTGAGATGGAGTCCTGGGTCCGAGATGGCCGGCTATGACGTGGAGCATACTTTGACCTTTGACCCACCAAAGTCCCTGCTTGTGTTCCTGAGGTCATTAATACCGTCTGGGTGTAATCGGGGTATGCAAGTCTGTTTGGACCCGTCTGTGCCCAACCCAGTGTGGTACCATGGTCAGTAATGTGTCTACATCGCCCCCAGGCGTAACCTGGGCATGGAGAGTGTGGCAGCCGGTGCAGGCGAGCAGCTGGTGGAGCTGACCTCACGGGACGGCGCCTGGTTCCTGGAGGAGCTCTGCAGCATGAGCGGCAACGTGCTTTCCCTGACACAGCTGCTGCAGCAGTGCCAGTTGCTGCCCCACGACCTGGACGTGCCCAGCCCTGCCGAGAGCCTGCAGGCCGTCTACCTGGCCAACGGCGTCTACACCTGCCTACAGGTCCGCCTCGCCCCCGGGACCGGCCCCTCGCGGCGGCCGCTTGCGAATCAGGAGCCTGACTGCTGTCTCTGTCTCTCTATGCAGGAGCTGAACACCAACTTCCGGCAGATTATCCTGCCCGAGGCCCTGCGATGCGTGCTAAAGGGCGAGAGCACGCTGGAGGCCATGCTGGCCGAGCTGGAGGCTCTCATCGAGCAGTGCGCCGATGGGGTCTCCCTGCAGGGGCTGGGCGAGGTTCTGCAGGCTCACCTGCGCAACACCGCCATGGGCCTGGAGGAGGAGGCCGACGCCCACTACCTGGATGTGACCAGGTACCGTTGGAGGAGGCACTCAAAAAGTCACTCTGCCCCCCCCCCCCCCCCCCGGTGGGTGGGGGGGGGAGCAGGAAAGAATAGGTTGGAGTGGT
>JAODKC010000004.1:78596-95151 GCA_026777985.1 Mormyrops attenuatus
CCCCCCCTTAGATGTTTCAGAACCTCAAAATAAATACTTAACGAGTAGAGTCAGATCACAGCTAGCTGGCTGGTTAGCTCCTTCAGCACCTCCGAAGTAAGGAATGCGATTAATATTTGGTGTGGCTGAAACCTCGGGGGCCCCAGGCTAATGTGTGGTGTGGGTTGTGATAGACACCGCTGCTTGGTACCGTGGGGGGAGCCCAAAGGTCTAGATTTGTTTCAACACTGGTAGGGATTACATCCACCTCAATCCCCCCCCGCCCCCTCTAAACACACACGTTACTCCCATCAGGGACGTGTCATGGCTCACTTGTTGGTTACCCGGTAACTTGAAGGTTGTTGGGTTGAGTCCTTGGGGCATCTGTAACCGTACAGATTTTAGCATGTTAAGGATGTTAACTTTTGAAAGCTGCTGGTTGAATGACACGGGGGGGGGGGGGTTTCCGTTGTCCAGGGTTCTGCGGGCTCAGTACTCAGAGCTCATCCAGCCCCGCAGCCTGGAGGGCGCCGTGCAGGACACACCCAAAATGAGCGCTGGTCAGATGTTGCTGGTGGCCTTCGACGGGATGTTCACACAGCTGGAGGCAGCGTTCGGCCTCCTGGTGGAGAAGGTCAGCCTCCCAGTGGGATGGCGGGGGAGGGGGTTCCAGTTAACATCGCAGTGGGATATTTAACTGTCACACCCAGGCCATGACCCATGAAATATACCCCCCCCCCCCCCCCAAGTTGAACAAGATGGAGGTGCCCCCAGCCTGGAGGAAGGTAGATGTTCTGCGGGAGGCGCGTGCAGCCCAGGCCTACTTCTTCGACAGCCCCCGGCAGCGGCAGGTCCTGGAGGACGTATTCTTCATCCGCCGGCTGCAGGCCATCTGCGACTTCTTCCGGCTGTGTGGCTCCTTCGCGCAGACTTTGGCAGGTGGGCAGCACCGGGCGACTCGGGTTCTTCTTTCCTGTTCCTACTTGGATCATCCGTCACCGTGCCATTTCGATCCGCGTCCTGTTCGCAGGAACCTGCCTCCCGCCGGCGGACGATGCCGTCCCGTCCAACGGGCCAGTCCCCCTGACGAAGGCCGTGTTCCGTGGGGCAGCCGTGGTCAGCGAGGACCAGATGGCACGGCCCATTAAGACCTTCACGGCAGACTTCGTGCGGCAGCTGCTGATGGGGCTGCCCACACAGGCGCTGGGCCTGGCCATGTGCAGCGCCCTCAGCGCCCTGGGCATGGACCTCATCGCCCAGGTGGAGGCCAAGGACTTTGGCGCTGAAGGAAAGGTGCCTCTGGATGACTTGTACAAGAAGGCGGTGGAGCAGGGTGTGCAGGCAGGCCGTCTGCCACAGCTGCTGCTGAACCGGGCCACGGTGCTGGCCAGCACCTATGACACGGCCTGGAAGAAGCTGGACTTGGTGCGCAGGCTAGAGGTCAGCATGGAGGCCTCCAAGGTGAGCCTGCAGCGGGTCCAGCTCCACATCGCCGTGTTCCAGGTGAGACCCGCCTCCGCAATCACAGCATATGATTATGGGAGTTTGACTCCATCTACGTTCGTACTCATTTGGTAGTTACCCCTCACAACGTTTGTGATGGCTCTGACTCTCTCAGATCGCCGACACAAGTACTCAGCACTAACTGTGAAACTGGACCTAAGACGTGCTGCTGAGATGGAGCCCTGTGTTCATGATGGCCAGCTTTGATGTCTGGGGGACATGGGGCACTGTGACTTTTGACCTATGACCCTCTGCACTTTCCCATTTGTAACCCAACAACAGTGGCAGCACGAAGATGTGTTGGGTGCCAGGAACCAGCCGATGACGGTGAGCCCTCCACCACGTTCCATCATCCTCAGCAACATGAAGAAGAAGTTGTACAAACTCCGGCAAGATGAGGCGTCCATCGCCAGCGTGCAGGTCTGCGCCAGCGTGATCCAGTGCTGTTGCTCCTAACTTGCGCCCACTTAAGGGAACCAGGGAACGTCTCTCCAGTGCACCAGTGCTGAACTGTCCTGTTTCCTGTGCATTGACAGGAGAAGCTAGCATCACTAGAGGGCAGTATTGAACAGCGGCTGAAGTGGGCTGGCGGGGCCAACCCAGCGCTGGCCCCGGTGCTACAGGACTTCGAGGCGAGCATCGCAGAGCGCCGGGCGCTGGTGCTGAAGGAGAGCCAGCGAGCCAGTCAGGTGACCTTCCTGTGCAGCACCGTGCTCAACTTCGAGGGGCTGCGCACACGGACGCAGGAGACGCTCAACATGGACGCCGCCTTCTTCGATCTGCTCAAGCGCTGTCAGGCCACCTGTTCATATGCAGCACAGTTCAGCACCTCTGTCTCCCCACTGGAACTGCAGCTCCTCCACAGGCTGGTGAGTCTTCTGAATGGCCCACTAGCGCCCCCCTGCTGCCCTAAGCGGCACATTACTTGCTGATCTTTACCCCCTCCCTGCGTGTCTGCAGAGCCCCACCCTGGAGCTCCCTATCGGCTGCCCCGAATGGTTGGCATGCGCCGGAAAGCACCTGAGCCAGGAGATGTCGAACCGCCGTGCCACACAGGACGAGCAGGAGCAGCAGCTGGAGGCGGCAACCGAGTCCCTGCAGGTGCTGGTAGATGCAATCAAAGGCATCCTGTCCACTCACAACCGGCAGCTGGCCGACGTGAAGCACCTTCTGCGAGCCATGGCCAAGGTGAGACCCCTGGGCCCTCAGGTGCCCTGATACTAGAAACAGCAGCTGGAGACCCCTTAGCCTGTAGCCTTTAACCCTTAGCCTCTAGTCTCAGCACTTAGCCTGTAGCAGTTGCCAAGATTAGGTCCGGCCATCAGCCGTTTCATTGTCCTCCACTCCGCAGGATGAGGAGAACGCGCTGGCTGATGGGGAGGATGTGCCATACGAGAACAGCGTGCGCCAGTTCCTGTGCGAGTACAAAGCTTGGCAAGACAACATGCAGACAGCACTGTTCACTGTAGTGCAGGCCACGGGGTCGCCGCGCAGCCAAGAGTCAGCAGAGCTGCTGCAGGAGGTGCCCGGGACACTGCGGGAGCTGCAGGCACAGAGCCAGAGGTGCGTTGGTGAGCTGCTGCGCTGTTAGGGCTCCGTGTCGGGCCTTACCCTATGTCTGTGGTAAGCTGTGCATCGCTTCCCTTCTCCCTCATCTTTAGCATCTATAATGGGCTGGTGAGTTTTGCTTCCCCCTTGGTGACTGAGAGAGCCAGCGACTGCGCAAGTCCAACGTTGACTGTTCAGACGAGCTTTGCTGCTGGTAAGACCACTTACCTTTGCAAAGTGCGTTACGCCACTTTCACCGGTGTGCAGTTTTGGTTTGGGCCACTTGGTGGCAGCAGCGAGATGGTTAGTCTTGGCTGCCTGACCAATCGGGACTTATCCTTTTGTGAGTTAGCAGGAGTAACAGTCTTTTGCGTCCTTTCAGCGGTGCGCTGCACTGGCCCCAGGACACAGCCCGACAGCATGTCCCAGAACACACGCAAGAGTGCACCCCTCCCCCGGAACCCTGGAACCCCCGCAGACACCCCTCCTAGCACTCTGGCGCTCACCACCAAGGGCCTGATTCCGAGCCCCAAGCGGGCCGTGCGTGACCCCAGAACAGGAAGAGGTATGTAGGCCTTCAGAGTCCATTTTCCACCACCGGCAGCAGGACAGGCACTGTTAATGGAGGCGAGGGCTTCTCCAGTTAGGGGCTAGCATAGCAGGTTTTTAGTACTGCGGTCATTAGCAGCGTGAATGATGTGCCTGTGCCGGCTTAACGTGGCATGACGAACTGCTGGTGTTTTTGTGATGACGCAGCTGTCCAGGAGAGGAACTCGTATGCCGTCAGTGTCTGGAAGCGAGTCAAGGCCAAGCTGGAGGGGAGAGATCTGGACCCCAACAGGAGGATGACGGTCACAGAGCAGGTGTCGTATTTGGCCGTTGGCGCAGTGACCTGTGTGTGCTGGAGTGCTTCTGCGGTGCATGTGCGTGCTGTGCAGGACCAAGCCCCATGGTTTCAATGTCAAGTCTTATAGTCATGTGTTCTGAGGAACATAGTGAAATTCTTCACGGTCGTATGGTAGGGGACAGGGGAATGGGGGGGTTCATAGGATTAACAGCAGCGCAAATAAGGGACCAAGCACAGAATAGACAAGACAATGATTGACAAGGGTGAATGGCAATCCATTGTAGTATGAAACAAAGCCAGTGGGCAACGGAGCAGAGGAACCAAAAATTCTCAAGTGGGGTGGGTATCCCTGGAGGTCCAAGGTCAAATGGCTGCCCAGTCCCTCCTAAATTACTGTTTCAGGGTCTCTTGAAAGGGATTTTCATCATTGTCACTGGCTGTAAGGATTTTCCTCTGGTATAATTAAAGCATTCTGATTATGAAATCAGAGTTTTGGGCGAGCAGCCACATGTAAAAGAATGTGATTACTAATGCAGAATGAATTTTCTAGAATTTGCACTTTTGGGACCTGTGATTTGTCATTGTGATGAACCCATGTGCATTTGCCTGACCACTGTCTCCTGTCCTCCGCTCCCGTCCAGGTGGATTACGTGATCAAGGAGGCCACGAACGTAGATAACCTGGCTCAGCTGTATGAGGGTTGGACTGCGTGGGTGTGAACGGGACGCCGTGAGATCTGTTTGGTCCAGCGAGGGTAGAGATCCACCAGGACCCACCGGGTCTGGGGCGGAGGAGTCACAGAGCCCCGTGGGGGAGGGGGGAAGGTGGGGGGATCCAAAGATCCTCCCCAGGGTCCACCCCGGACCCCCGGAGCACGGCTGCCCCCGGCGACCCTGCTAACACCTCCAAATGGGGTCTGCGTCTGTCTCCTTAGGGTGTGTGGGGGGCTGACCGAGGTGGTTAAGGGGGGTAATAAGGTGGCAAGCTTGAGCCACTCCCCACCCTTGTAACAAAACAACAGTAAACAAACCGACACACAGGGGGACTTGGCTGCAGGGCCCTGCTTGACAGACTGCTCCTGCAGGGCAGAGGGCTGATACCAGCTCTCTCGTGGACTGCATCTCAGCAGAGAGCGAGAGGCAGCGGCCCCCGGTCAAGCAACCAGCCTGATTTTGCTTCTCCCGTCGGCGACGCCAGCTCACAAGTCGTTGGGATCGGAGGGCGTCTCTCGGGAGGACGGGGGGGGAGTTCCGTGGGCTACATTCAGTCCGACGGGCCTGGCGCAGACTGGAGCTCTTTTAATTAACGGTGTAATCCAGACAACTTTTTTTTTTTTTTTTTTTTCCTTTTGCTAGGATGTTATCGCAAATGAATAAACCCTTATTTTACACACCACTAAATAAAAAAAGATGTCTCGTGCAGAAATTTCACTTAAAAATAAAATGCCAAGGAGATGAGTCTTTGAGCATTTCACACTTTTTTTTTTTTTTTTTTTTTTTTGGCTTTTGACACTGCTGCAATTCAACACGTCCAGTTTCATTTTTGATTTGATTTGAGGATGATTTGAAGACAAAGTGAGGAAGACTTAAGTGTTTTGAACAATATGTAAGACGCCTTGACTTAATTGGATTTTTGAAACTTGTTTTCCCCTTTGCATTTGATCTGTTAATATATTCAAGACATTTTCCTCCCTTCTGCTTCTTTGAAAGACTGGATTTGATCCTTTGCCTTTACAGTGAAAATGTACCATTCCTAAGCTGTATCCCCTGTTGCTTGTTTTACTAGTTTTACCTTTTAGTGGGGAAATGTGCTAAATGATTAATAAGTGTTTGGTCATGGTGCAGTTTGTTTCTTAAAGATTTTATTCAGTTTTGTTTGCCTAATAAATTGGGATTTAAAAACGGTCTGAAATGTTTGCCTTCATTACATCAAGGTGGGAGTGTGGTTGGGGGGCTGGGTGGAGTATTGAAACTTGAAATGTTGAATTGCATTTTGCCTCTGCTAAAGGCTCATTGATTTTTTTTTTACCTGACTTTGTACAATGAAATGGCCAGCTGTTAGAAATCTGATAAGGGATGCAAAAGAGCGAGTGGAAAAGAAACTCAGAAGAAATACCTCTGGTTGCATTCGTGACAGTTATTTACACTAGGTTTAATATTTCACTACTTTTCTTTTGCGACAGATGCGAGCTAACTAGCTATGGAAATATTATTATAAATTGACATAATTTCTTTACGTAGAATCTTCAACCTATATTGTTACCAGGGTTTTTTTTGTTTTTGTTTTTTTAAGTAAGCCCAGCGCTCATCCAGTAGTTTCACTGCATTGAGATGGTCATTGTTTTTCTGCAATATAAATCAATATCGAAAAATGAACATAATAAACGCTAAGTTTAAAATAATATATTTGCAATATCAATGCTAAATAGTCACGATATTTGGAATTTAGGAACACATTCCTTTTTCGAAAATCAGTTTTACAAGGACAATAAATTGTTCAGACGTCATCATATGCATTTTTCAATTGGTGAAAAGCAAACGTTGTTTTTAATCGAGCCAGCCAATCGGATGTGGAAGAAGATCAACGAGGGTTGCGCAAGCCCTGTTTTACCGTGTTTTCGCTGGAGGGTAGGGGAGAGGAAAATCAATGATTTCATCACAAAGCCAGCTGATTTCTTGCTCTGACTCTGCTACGATGAACTCGTGAAGTATTTGGCATCTCACGAATATGAGAACATGAGAATGGTTTATATTCGACTCTTGTGCATACCTTTATCCGTTTCTTTTAGTAAACTCCACTTCCCAGGATTCCACACCGTCGGACTGCGCATGCGTAAAAACACCCCTGACTGTTGAAGTCCGTTTTGGATAGGTGTGGGCTTGAGAGTCCCTGTCTGGCGTTTTTCTCTTCTAAGCGGCTTCTTGTTGACGATATATAAGGCGCTGACGAACGTTTCCGTAAAAGCTGTTCTTGTCAAAGCTCGAGTATGGCGGAAGGCGACAACAAGAGCGCAAACCTTATTGTACGTATGCTCGGCGGTGCACGTTTAAGGGAGGGAGGCTAGCTGGCTAACGTTAGCTCGGTATGTGTATAGCCTGCGAGGTTTCAGCCGGTCGGGTGTGTTTCAAGAATATAAATAAGAGAGATGTAAGACATTTATCGAACGACTTTTAAAATAATATACATTTTTTAAATGTTCGTAATTGTTTAGTCGTGTAGCTTGTATTCTATATCAATATATTGGCCTGCTTCTGCGCTGGGCTGCACCTGTCGTTTCTGTTGGCAAAAATCTTGTGCGGCTGTTCATTTACTAGTTAACTACATTCGTGTCCAGTCCGCTCTCTAACCTGATTTCTGAAAGCTTTGACAACCCGTTAAGTCGCACCCCTTCCCCTTGGCCTCTGTCCTCTCTTTCATCCCTGACTGTGTACTCTTCGCGGTGACGCAGTAACTGTTAACCAGCTAGTTTATGCCTTAACCTGCCTCTACTCAGCCGTTCTCTACTAATGTCGCCTCACTGTAATCTGTTTGCTTATAGCGGCCTTGGGAAGCCAGTGATTAGTGTTTAGTTGTTTGTGAACCCGTTGTTTAGAACTGTTCACGCAGCCCGGTCTTTGGGTGCCTTTAGGATTATAAGAGACCACGGTAATCTATATATAACGACCTAAAATCAGACTGCCGTCTTTGTGTTGCTTCCTGCACTGTGTCATCTTTTAGTCTGCAGTAGACATTCATATCAGCAGTGTGTATTGCAGTGGCGCATTGCTGTCGAACCGCCCCCATTATATTACACAAACATGGTATCTGGGTTTTTGGTGGGGGAGGGTTGTGCACTTGGCTAGCATGCAGGTAGGACGGGGAGGTGGGGGTGTGCGTGACTGTGGCGTCCTGTGTGCCGTCAAACAGGCCCATGAGACGTCGCAGCTGGAGGAGCAGCTGCAGGGCTGGGGCGAGGTCATCCTTGCCAGTGACCGGGTTCTGCGCTGGGAGAAGCCCTGGTTCCCTGGTGCCCTCGTGGCTGTCACCACTGTGCTCTTCTTGTGAGTACTTACTTCATACTATGTTGCACAACTGAAAATGCTGACACATGTATGCAGTATATCTGCACCAGTGTTTCCCAACCCAGTCCTCGGGGAACCCCGGACGGTCCACGTTTTTGCTCCCTCCCAGCCCCCAGCCAATCAGGAACACCGAAAACGTGGACTGTCCGGGGTTCCCCTAGGACTGGGTTGGGAAACACTGATCTACACCATTAATTATAAACAAAAGCACCTGTATAAAATGGTGTTTTCAGATGTCCTTAGCACTGCCTCCCTAGATCCTGTGTTGCTCATTGTCACAGACTTATCACAGGTGGTCAAATCTTCAGTTTCTGATATGCTTCTTTTAATGGCAACCAGTCTGTTCCTAGCTTATGTAATGATGGACCCCAGGCTGGCTGTACCTCCAGATTATGAATGGACTGCTGTCATTTTCACTGTAAAGCAGTGCTCATCAGAGTAGACCCTGACTTTGCATCAGACCCTAACTTGAATCAGTTTGGCACCTGCTTGTTTTAGGTCAAGGTTCAGTCGTGTTTTGTTGGTTAAACAGGTTTGCAGGTGTGTCTGTGAGTCATCCTTTGTCTCTTGGTAGATTTTGCCTTAATTTTTGTAAGGGGTGCTCTGTACTTGTTGGTTAAATGTCTGCTGTGCTTTTTGAGTTTGCATTAATGTCTGGCATCTGTCTGTGCAGGCTGGTCTACTTCCTGGACCCGTCTGTGCTAACTGGAGTGTCCTGTGCTGTGATGATTTTGTGCCTGGCTGATTACCTGGTGCCCACCCTGGCCCCCAGAGTCTTTGGTTCCAACAAATGGTAAGTTAATGGGGTTTCGACACACGCGCCTGCGCGCACACACGCTGTTAGGATGTCAGCTAGCCGTTCTTTCGCTGGCAGGCCAGTCTTGACCTTTACGGAGTGTTTCAGTGTTCTCCTGCGGCAGTGTTGTGTGACAAGCCACAGTTGCTGTGTAATGTCCAGTCGTGTCCTCTGGACTCAGCAGCTGACTGGGGGTGGGGGAGGGGCCAGATCTGGGGTTTATTTCTGAGCGCTCAGCAATGAGTCTTTGATCTATAGCCACTTGCATGTGGTTCAGTTTTTAGTTCTGTAAATAAAATCTGCTGAATTGGCAAGAATTGAGCCCCCTCCCACGCAGCACAGCTCTGATTGGTGCTGACAGTTGCTAATCGCAACTCGGGACTAGCAGCACTGAAAATGCCCGGTCCTCCAGAAGATCTGGGTCATACCCATGTGCATAACTTAGGCGTTGCATTCCTAAATGCGTCTAGGCATGCTTCCGTACCTGGGTTTCATGCCATTTGGCTTGCACTCCTCAAATTCGAATAAAACCCTTGATTGGCTACTAGGAGTGTGAATATGTGACTTATGCCGCTGAGTCTGTCCCTCAGAAGTATGTTCAGAAGCCCGTTTTTCAGGTTGAGGTCGAGCGTATCCAACCTGTTTCCTGTCATGGCAGGTCGCTGCTATGCCTGGTAGATCTGGGTGTACACCTCGAATCTTCCATCTGGTTATGACCCATTGCCCACAGTGAGACTGTCTTGGTTTCAGTTGCTTGTGTCGTAATTTTAATCACTTCCTTTTCTTGTATTAAAAATAAAAGTGGCGACTATCAGCTTCAGACACGTGCGCGCACACACGTATATGGACAATGCACGAAACTTGCAAAATGGCGACATGAATGTAATACATCAGTGCTTGTTTTCTCGTCCCTGATGTAGAATTGACAGTGTTGCCTGAATGAAGCTTTGTCTGCAGATCGTAAGATGCTGTGGAATGTTCTAGTAAAACCGCAGTAAGAGGATCCTATTTAGATGTTAAGCAGGGTGTCTAAGACTCCTTCGTTTTGTGTACATTAATGTGCCTTTTGGTACGCAAAGCATTGACACTTGAACACATTTCTTGGTGTGTGATGTTTTTAATGGATTGAAGCCATGACACCTCTTCTGTTCACCGGCGCCACCTCCAGGACCACCGAGCAGCAGCAGCGCTTTCATGAGATCTGCAGGAACCTGGTGATGAGCCGACACAGTGTGCAGGGCTGGTGGAAAAGCCTTCTGGCCCTCAAGGATGAGAAACCCAAAGTGGTACGGCATATCAGCCTGCATTTTTCTAGCCTGCCGGGTGCAGATCTGCTTTGGAATAAAGACTTGGCTGTGCCACACTAGACACATGACCAGAAGCCAAACGGAACCCACAGACGTCTAGTCTGGTGTCAGGGCTGTAGACTCAGAGCTAGCTGGCACATTGTACTATTTAATGTTTTCTTGCTTGTTCTGCAAGACACAAAATACTGGTATTAACATGTAATGAGTTCTTTGGGGGGGATTTGTCTTGGATGGTTTTGATTGGCTATTAGATATCAGACTGGAATTGAGATTTTCCCTGTGGTGTTTCTCTCTTCCCCAGTACTTCATGTCTGTGATCACCAGTCTTGTGATGGTGGCTTGGCTTGGCCAGCAAGTACACAACCTGTTCCTGACCTACCTTATCGGTATGTAGATGTGGCTCTCTGCCCATTTCTTTTAGTGACCCCTGTGCAGCTCTGCTCACACGCTGACTTCCTTTCCTGGTGTTAGTGTTCCCTGCTTTGGCAGCACAGTTAGCAAAGGAATATCGTCATTTGAAGAGTTCTCAAGCATTTTCCAAATGAACTGGCACGCTCACACTACCCCCTGAGGAAACTGTCAACCATATAGAGAGTAGAAGTTATGAAGGCGACATAATGAGTGAAATTTGCAGTGCTGTGCCAGTGTTACTGGTGAGTGGTGTGAATTTCTGCAGGATGCGGTGTGGTTCGGTCACGGGAGCTGCTGACAGCTGAGTGAGGCAATCAGATGCGGCATGTAGGCTTGAAGGCCAGTGGCTGAATTTAGGAGCACTCTGTAGATCTCAGCCTGATTATGTTGTCAGGAGGGGGATTAGGGAAGGCCAGGCAACTGTGAATGGCCATTTCTGAGGACAAGCTTCCTGGCAAGCATGGTGAGGTTGGCAGTATGAATTCTGAGGAGCACTGGAGATGAGAGCTTTGACATGCAATGTCATGTGTGGATCGTCGCTTGCAAAAAGGAGGCTGATGCTTAACTTATCTGAGACCAAAACATTGAAGATGGGGGTGAAGCACTGGTACAGTTTGCTGTCTCTGCAGCACCTATCCGAATGACTCTGTCGCAGGGCGTGGCTTATCTCACTGTCTTATGGCTTATGTCTTACAGTGGCGAATGCATATTTGTGTACCAGTTATGTGCACCTATTTATATCACTCCAAATCGGCGGGATAAGGAAAAATTGACAAAATAACATGCATTATTCTAGTTCTTTGTCCTATTGACATAATAAACTGCCTATATATGGTATATTTGCTACACCATAATAGTGGCAGCCATCAGGGACATGTACAGTCATCCCACCGTAACGAGACCCATAAACACCCACTCACACAAGTGCAGGTGCTATGCAGAACTTGTATTAAACAGACAGAGAACACAAAGAATCCAAAATCAGAATATCTGGCTGAATATTCCATTCTGGGCTTCGTGAGACGAAGTGGTAGAAATCGGGCACCATCATAAAATTTGCCAAGAAGTGTAATGTTGCACAGACGTACGAGATTCAAATAGGGCAAGTCGTGCTTCCGATATGTAACGAGATGATGTCATTAAATGAGCACCTGTCAAACATTACACTGTAGAAAATGATATGGAAATAGTGATAGAAATATGACAGTTCTGTGCCATTCAGCTATACCAATGTTACAGCTACACCAACGCTGCGCTCTGAGTTGGCAGTCATTTTACCGTTGGGCCCTTGACCCTTTGCTTCAGGGACTAGCTGGCCCAGCTTCCTCGTAAAATGTCATTTTGGAAAAAAGCTAAATAAATAAAATGTAAGAATGTAATTCGAACTGCAGAAAAGGACCCTTCTGAGTGCAGGCCACTCTGCTCATGCTGACACACAGCTGTAAGCGAGACTGACCAGCATGTCTCTTCACAGTGACGTTCCTCCTGCTCCTGCCCGGCCTCAACCGGCACGGCATCATCTCCAAGTACATGGGCATGGCCCGGCGTGAGATCAACAAGCTGCTCAAGCAGAAGGAGAAGAAGAACGAGTGAAAGGGAGCAGAGGGGTTGGCAAGACAAGTGGGAAACACACACACACACAGTCCATCTCCATTTTAATCCAGCTCACAAGCACAGTTGAAATGCCACCCTTTAAACCCCCCCTGTCCGCTGCAGTGAAGTGTCTGTCCATGAGCTCGGTAGTCACAATGGGCTCACTGCCTTTACCCGGCCCCTGCAGCTGACATTTTGCTGCCATGGTCACCGAGCAGTCGGTCACCCTGTACCCCTCTGAGCAAACGTTACCTTCAGTGTGAATTTCCTGTTTTTATATGTTAATGTCGTGAATTGAAAGTCCTCGTTTTTATATTCAAGCTCGCTTCCCCTCCATATTTTTAATGTGCACTGAAACCATGGAATCCGTTTCATTAGATGAACGACCTGCAAGTCCTCAGCAGGCTGGAATGTGAGTTATAGGAGTCTACTGCTGTATCTGCTCTCACCTGCTGACATTCTGGATCCAGCCCTCTTCTGGGTGATTTCTGTAAATAAGCCTGTGCTCTACCTTGGTTATGCTAAGCACCAGACTGTTCCCATCTTATGTGTTTTCTTGGCTGTGTCATAAATTAAAGTTTGATTTGAAAGGAAGCCAGAGTCGGTGTGTTGAGGTGAGGTCACATAGAGCTGTCCAGGCCATGGACACCAGCATCCATGAAACTGACATGGATGTCAGTTTGTCAGCACTGTGTACACATGGTTACAGAATATCTAGTTTACATTTCATATAGCTGCCTTGTAGAATACACCTGCTTAATATTTCATTAAATACCATTTGTGGTTTTAATAAAGGAGAGAATGAGATTTTTGTGACTGTTGAACTGTGCAGCATGTATGATGATGGTAATCAGTCAGTTATACTTACTTGCATGCAAATGGGTCGCGACAGCCTGATATTAAACTGATTTCCAGTAGATTCAAACTTTTTTTTGGTTTAGGTTAAAACGTGTTGTTCAGAATGCAGTTCAGTGCACAGTGGACCACTCTGCGCTGACATATGTTCTGACATAAATCATATGTCAAATACCATTTGTGTGTTTAATGCGTATGTACATGGACTACGGGTGGGTGATATCATAGCGATATATCGCTCATGTGGAATAATCACCAGGACTTAAGATGACAGGCGAAACATTTGACCAGACGCCAGGTTTACGGACATTGATTTTCACCTACAATTTGTTAAGAAGATTAGTCAGGTCATGTTGGGGGGCATGCACTGATGCAGCGTGTTGCTGCACCCACCACATGGCGAAACTCCACAGGATCCTGGCTGAAAACCCCCTATGCAGACACACGGTCCAGTCCCACACTCCGGAAAAGGCCATTCATCTGCCGCAGCTAAGTGTTATGTGGCGTCCCCTTGGCCTGGTCCAGCTGCTTGGGTCCTCAGCAATGAGGGTCCTGCAAGCCGGATCACCCTCAGGGAAACACACCACATGGCCATAGTGCCACAAGTGACGCTCCCTCACAGTGCAGGTAATGTGCTTCATTCGGGATTCCTCTAGCAACCGCTCATTTAACACAAAGTCAAACCAGCGGTGCCCAGGGATTCTCCAAAGAGAGACAGTACTGATGGAGTCCAGTCTTTGTCTCAGCTCACTGGATAGCATTCATGTCTTACAGCCATTCATGTCTCACAGACTTGGACCTTTATCCTGTTGCAAAGATATCAGAAGTGCCACATACCCCTTTCCAGCGACCTCATGACCTCCCATGCTATCCCAATACGTCTGCTGACTTCATAGGAAGAGTCACCAGAGACATGAATGTCGCTGCCGAAGTAGGTAAATCTCTTGACAAGGTCTACATTCTCCCTGCAGACAGACACACTACTGGTGGCTGTGCCTAAGAAGTCATTAAATGCCTGGATCTTGGTCTTTATCCAGGACACCCTCAATCCCAGACACTCAGACTCCTCACTCAGTCTCTTGAGAGCCTGATCAGAGCCTCCATTGACTCTGCTAAGATCACAGCATCGTCGGCAAAGTCAAGATCAGTAAATCTTTCTTCACCAATGGACACCCTACAGCCGATGGACCTCACAACCCTGCCCAACACCCAGTCCATACAATGAACTATTGAACAGAGTAAGAGCAAGAATACACCCCTGGCGAACTCCAGAATCAACTAGGAAGAATGCAGAGGTTCTCCAAACCCTCTGCACAGCACTCACAGTACCAGTGTACAGGCCGGCCATGACATCCAGCCAGTCTCGGGATGTCCCACAGGACTTCTTAGGCGTAAAACCAGACTGCTCCGGTCGCTGATAGGCAAGCAAGTGATCATAGATC
The DNA here is from genome assembly GCA_026777985.1 of Mormyrops attenuatus. Classification (NCBI taxonomy): domain Eukaryota; kingdom Metazoa; phylum Chordata; class Actinopteri; order Osteoglossiformes; family Mormyridae; genus Mormyrops; species Mormyrops attenuatus. The sequence goes on from JAODKC010000004.1 coordinate 92,939, forward strand.
CTGTTAAGGATGACCCTAGCAAGGACCTTACCCAACACTGACAGCAGTGTTATCCCCTTGTAGTTGCCAGAATCCAGGCAATCACCATTCCCTTTCCAGAATGGGACTACAAGTCTTGTTTTCCAGTAGAGTTGGGATGACGCCTGACTCCTAAATGGAAGCAAAGATTGCCTGCAATGCCCAGAGGACAGCATTACCACCAGCCTGGAGAAGTTCACCCTGGATACCACAGATCCCTGTGGTCTTCCCCCAGCTGATGCAATCTCAGTGCGATTGGGTGGTTCACAGCTGATTGGAGGATCAGTCTCGAGAACTGTGGACTCAGAGATGTCCAACATCCTAGCTGAAGGGTCAGCTTTAAACAACTCCAAGTCTCTGAGGAACAGATTCAGATGTGTGTAATGCTTCGATTCCTCTGTAAACAGGACGTCTGTCACTAGACCACAGGCCAAATAGTGACTCCTCTTGATAATATCCAGGGTGCCCTGTGAGACGAAACACCTCCTTCTGGGAACACTGGCAACACGAATACAACCCTCGACAACCTTCGGGGTCTTATCACAGAAGGTCTCCCCCATCACATTAGGGTCAGCAGTTGCACCCAAGTCTGCAAGTTCCTCACAAAAATTGTGTGCAAACAATCAGAAACAGCTTGATCTTGGAGTCTGGCCAAATCCAACCTCATTCTCCTAGTAGGTGGTAGCCTACTGGACCTAAGCTGAATCTTCAGAGTAGCAACAACAAGTCTGTGGTCAGAATTCTCAAACTGGCCACTTCTGTAGACCCTGCAGTTATGTAGGAGCCTTCAGCGTCTGCCCACAAGGTTGTGATCGAACTCCTTTGTCACACCACCAGTACTGGAATACCAACTCCAACGATGCGGTTCAGGGCATTGGAACCAGGATCCAGCTACCCACAGCCCCTGACCATTTGCAAAGTCAAGGAACATGGTGCCATGGCGCCTTCCTGTGGTGGGCTGCAACAGAGCTACTCCCATGGAGAGCAGAATGGTATCATGCCTGTTTATTTCGAGCTGTTGTGAGTGGTTTTATGGTGCCTGGAGTGCCAATCCCCCCAAAAAATTTTCCCTGCAAGTTGGAGGACCGCTTGCAGGGCCGGATGCAGTTTAACATCATATCCAAGTATTCCACAACAGTATTATGTGGTGGGCCCCACTACAGTGCATATCACACTATAGTATACCAAACCATGTAATACCAGAACAGTATTATGCGGTGTGCTCTGCTAAGCAAATTTAATAAACATAAAGATACGCCAACTCTATAAAGATTACTAACTTTTGGGTGTCACAAAATGCATCTCGTTAATAGTTTAGCCATACTACTAATCTGCTTAATAAATTGTGGGCATAAATAAACGTATAGTCAGCTGAGTAGGCGGTTCTTCAGTGTGGCCCAGGACACATTGGCCTTCCCATTGTTATAACAATGTGGCCCTATGCGTCCCGACTGCGGTTTGAGCGATCCGCACTGCGTCCTCAGTGCGTTTTGGGAGCGTTCACACATGTATTTAGCGATGTCCATTTGTAATCGGATCACCTAGGACACATGTTAGGTCCCCTAAAAACTTAGCTACAGCACTGCGCTGTAGCTACAGCACTCGCAGCGGGAGTGTGCTGCGTGTAGGTGCCGAGAGGAGCGACTGAGCTGCACTGTATCTTAAGGGGAAGTCCGAGCTTCTCCGTTTGAAATTAAACCAAACACACGAATTTAAGTCAAAGTTACATTAGTAATGAATGTAATGTATGCTAGCATCTAATTTGGATATGCCTTAAGCTGTCTTAAAAAATGTGGTCAGACATGACTAGAGAGGTAGTGCAGAGCCTGCAAGAGTTGCACAGTATCTTTTTTTGCACGGACAATTATCTGTTTTTAAGATAAACCTAGGGAAGTACGTGTGTTACAGTTTTTCTCGATTGTTTTGGCACAGTTGGTAAATAGAAATCTAAAAGGATTTAAGATTCAAATTTATCTGATTACTTGCCGAATAAATAATGGATGAGCTGCACCTTAATGAATCTAGCATCGCTTTATAACTGAATAGAATCTTTACCCTGTGAATCGTAAACGAATCGAATCGTGAGACTTGTGGAGATTCACAGGCAAACCCACATTCACACAGAGAGAGCGCTGCTTCTCACAGGAAATTATATTGATCTACAGTGGCATCTAGTGTTCACATGGTGCAAATAT
>JAODKC010000004.1:116783-145571 GCA_026777985.1 Mormyrops attenuatus
CCACCCTAAGAGGGGTATAACCTTGCAGGTTGATGTTCCCTTACATGCCAATTCACCACACTGGCACACTGCTATTAATGAAAATGGTCCACTTGTGCTTATGGAAGTCCCACAGGGATTGAGCATAGACCCTCCAGACCAGCACTGTGGCTCATGGACTAGGGCATTGCGGGGAAACACCACAGTGCACTTTATGGACAAAAAGACGGGCTTTATTCAACAAACCTTGTTCAGGGATCAAAGGCAGATCCTCATGGTTGTACGTGTGCCTGTTTAAACGGCACTGCGGCAGACATCTTGAAGGCTGTCACATGTTTGCAATATGAAAAAATACATCAGCCCTAACATCCGACAGACTCAATTATGTATAGCTCAGCCGTACAGCTCTCCATGAAGTCAGGCACCCAATTCAGGAGCCCTCAAACGTTCCTGCGGTCGTCAAGAGAACGACGGAGCTGAGTGGCAGAGTGACAGCTGGCCCCGGGCTCCTCAAAGCACCACTGCAGGCGGGACTCCATCACACATGAAATGTTAAAGGGCAAGAACGAATTTAAAGGCCAGATGTCGACAAAGCTCACCTGCATACTGGCCACAGTGTCCAGGGTTCCAGAATGAAAAGCACTTCATAATCCGGAAGGCCAGATCCCTCTCTGGGTGACTTTAACCAGCTCTGTCTGTGTATTTCCTGTGCTCATAATACCTTTATGCTAAACAGACCCTCACCTTCTGAAACTGCACACCACCAATGTGATTCAAAGAATCATCAGACACCCTTTAAGTCAAAGACTTAAAAATACATATTTTTTTTGCTGGTAGCCAGAATGCAAGGCTTTGGAAAGAGCAGTGCATCACCACATCATACTAAGACAGACAGACAACATACAGAGTTAATTTCTGAGAATAACAAGCAAACAGCCACCAAAATTTTCTTCTACACTGGAGTACGTTTCAAGTGAAATATCTTCATCTTCAGCATGAAGTATCTCCCAATCATAAGTGCAGGTTCGCCACCCTGCAGTTATATTCGGCTGTGATATGCTGCAGGTGTACTGTTATACCAAAATAGAGACTGTCGCCGTTTTCTTTCCCTGGGAGGCTAACCCAGGAATCCTGAAAGCACCCATGCGGGTCCTTAAAGGGCAGGCCGGAAAACTGCCCGACACAACCTTCTGAAAAATCGAGCCATTCTGACAGGATGTCACGAACTCCTGTCAGCAATACCGCTGCTTTAAAAATACTTCCCTAAGTACAGCTACCTGACAGTTTATTCCATAACCTATGGTGCACGAAAAGACATTGTGTAAGAGACTAATGTGGAATGTATGAAGCAGGGGGCATCACTCAGCTCCAACTCCCCGACCTGCCCAAGCCTTGACCCTCCCTGCTGAAGAGCCCAAACTCAAACGTTTCTTCAAAAGGGGCAGAATCCACAAAAAAAGAAATCCGAAAAAATCAAAATCCAGTCCAGATGAGGATAACGACAACACCAAGTTCAAGAGGTGACCCCCTTACCTACAACTCAACCCCATGCTCAACCCCATGCCGCCCACCAGCAGCTCACCATTACACACCGATCTGTGTGGGTGTAATCAGAAGGTCGCCGGTTCAAACCCAGCCTTAGCACATCTACAGGTCCTTGAGCAAGGCCCTTAACCCCTGGGTGCCCCAACAGGTGGCTGCCCTTCGTGTACAGCTTACTCTACAAGGAGCAAGTTGAGGGAGGCGTAAAGACAATTTCCACACGGGGATCAATAAAACTATCAATTATTATTATTAACTATGGCCAAGAAGCAAAACGGACGCCCCTTAGTGGATGGAGGGTGTTTCTGGAGGCGTGATGTCTGGGTTACCATGCACCCATCTGTCCTAAGACTGCTCCACAGGCTCACTGTGTATAGGGACCCCAACGAAGGGAAATTCACACTTATGTAGAAACACACAGGAACATATGAAATACACCTATGCGGTAAATAGGTTTATTGTTGTTTTCAGGAAATTAAAAGACACGCACTCTTTAAATCATGAGCGGAGTTCCTGTGTGTCAAGCTGCAGAATAAAATCTAATCCTTACTGGCAGTAATATGCCAAACATAAAGCTACTTACTAAAGCTACCAAACAGAGTTTTAACAGCATTTCCTTTTAAACATGCATACACAACTGATTCAGGTCATGGCCGCCCTGGGTTGTTCCTTTCCTTGCGCCCATAGTCTCCGGTATAGGCTCCAGAATCCCTGCAACACTGAATAAGATTCTCGGTAAGTGGTTGCAAGTATAAACTGATGAACTGAATTGATGAAGTGCTTTACTCTAAGGACACCCTCATATATACTTACAACTGACATGGCAGTGATCTAAAGAGCAGACTGTGCTCATCTGTGGAGGTGACGTGAGATGAACACTGCCACCTTTGGGTGGGAGGTCCACGGAACACTGCAGGGCCACCCAGGCTGCCTGACACGTTCAGACTAGCAGCTTCAGAGATTTAATTCAATCCCATTTCATTCCATTTTACCCTCTTCCATCCTTACGGTGTCTTTGACCTGTTTTTTTTTTTCTGTCTGGCACCGAAACTTCAAAGCGTTTTTCGTAAACGTGGTGTAAATCACAAAGCTTCGTCCCTCCACCAGTACAGCACTCTGAAAATTTTCATGGGCGGCATCATTTTCATTCTCTGATGAAGCCCCGGATAAATCACATAACTGTCACGGTTTGCGTATCCACGCAACATCCTGTTTACCTTAGATTTTCGATGTGTAACTAGCCCCGTTAAAATGTCTCTTACAGAATAATGGAATTGCCTAAGACGAATCCCATCTGAGCCACACAATGCCAGGACAACACCCGTGAGAGGCAGTCTGTGTAAACAGAGCTGTGTGTTAAATACGACCGGAGGTGCACTGCATTGTGGGTAATCGCTTTGACTTCCATTAGACGTGACAACACCCTGTGCTGCCTCAACACCACAGATTGGAATCCTGGTAGTTACCTTATAATACGTGTTATTGGGCTTCAACGTGTCGGCCTCTTTCACACAGCTGTAGGTGAGGCTTAGCAGGGCTGATTGTTACCTGGATTAAGTACGACGGCTCACGACGGGCCCCCATGTGACGTGCAGACAGACTAGTCCGTGTGTGTAACCCACCTTGACCACTGTCCCACAAAGGAGCAGAGTAACAGCAGGTGACACCTGCAGCAGAAGCATCCGCACATCCAGTCCGGCTTCCTCTTCTTGGCGCTTGAGAGAGACCTGATAGTTTGGGAGGTTCTGGGAGGGGGGACGGGCTCACAGGTGAGGAGCAGGTGTGACCTCTGGCGTGTGGGCCCGTGTCGGGTGGTGCCGTGTTCCTCTCAAACACGATGTGCGTCTGTTCCGGGTCAGCGAGCACGCCACCCGCCAGCGAGAGAGAATTAAAAACTGAGGAGGGACAGGGAGAGAAAGACAGGGTGGCAGAAAGTGGATGTCCATTATCTGTCCGTGAAAAACAGATACTGAGGAACTCTGGGAAGAAGGGGGTGGAAAGCCACACACAGCCCGCCTTCCCGGCCCAATGCCCCCCCCAACCCGCTTTCGTCCACACTTAACTCTAATTGGGTGTCTTTGTGTCTGAGACCCTCTCTGATACCATCAACTGTTCCCGATCCGTGGCTCTGTGAAAGGAGGGCACTTACCCACAAGAGCAGCGCAGCAGACATGCCCCCCATTCCCCCCCACCACCGACCATGCCAGACAGCCGGCAGGACCCTTATTGCTAGGCAACGCATCCTGCCGTGTTTCAGCTGTGATGTACAGTCTGCGAGACGCAGAAGCCCGGCAGGCGAAAAATTCACTAACGGAAAGCCCACCCCCCCCCACCCGCATTTGACTGACATCTGCAGACCAGCATCACACGGTGGGGGGACATTCTTCGTGAAGAAGGCGGATCCTGCAGGATGCCCGCGCACCACACACACACACAAACACACACACACACACGAGTGTGAGGATGTGTACTGTCTGCAGAGGGTTTCTGCATGTGGAGGGGTGTATGTGTGTGGGGGGGGGGGGGGGCGGTTATGGGGCAACAGGTTGGGGGAGAGCAGCAGGTGATGGAAGTGCCCAAGGAGGTCTCTGCTGTAACCTTTGATCTAAAGAGGCCTTTGGGGGGGGTTACTCTGTGCTTCCTGTCCCTCTCTCATCAGTAGCTGTTTCTCTCCATCTTTCCCTCCACATATCCAGCTCCACCCACTCAGCCACCTCATTTACATATTAAGAAATTACCCAGAGGGTCTTGAACAATCTTAAACAATCGCTTTTCTTCGTCTGACTGTTTTCCTCCCGGACAGCTTCCGCTCCTTCCCTTGCAGGTTTATTCCAGCTTATTGACAGCGGTCAGCAGCCCACCCCCAGAATCTCTCTGGTTCCTTACCGACTCCCGCTGCTTGGTCTGGAACGTTCTCCCTCCCTTAAAGTTCTGACAGGCTGATGCAGGACCAAGGACCGACCACAAGAAGAGACGTTCTTAAAAAAAAATTTATTTTGAAATTCAGCAGTCAAAGTAAAAGAAACCAAAATGACAGAAGGCATTGTTGCATTTACAAGTGCCAGAAATCTTTTTGGTATGTTAGAATTCAAAACAAAAAAAAACAAAACAAAACAAAAAAAATCATAAATAAAAAGTTTCTGTTTGTGGAGAGGAGTTTCTCAGAGAGGACAAAGGGTAAGGCACAGAGACCCCGCAGCAGGGAAGGAGAGATTCAGAGAAAACATCTCAAAGGTGAGCAACAGTCTGGCAAAACACTCTTAAAGGCAAAGATCTTCTTTCTTAATAGAATCAGCCAGAACTCTTGATAGTCAACAAGCCCATAAATACGTTTCCTTTCATATTACCTTTTGTTCGAACATCTGACCTATTTACAGTTACCGTAAGACATCCTTCCTTCACAAAATATCTATGTACAGTTTTTTCATGATTTATACCAAAATAGTTATACCATATAGATTAGAGTGTGGTAACTGGATTTATCGTTGAACATACATTTATGGTTGACGCTAATCAGCAATGTTAACTGTTTGCTTAAGCGATCGTTTCAGTGGCAGAAGTTTGTTTGCCTCATAAACGTGTCCCCGAAGACATCAACACCACCTGTCTTACCCAGTGAATCTGGCTTAAATTTCCTCCTTTATCAAGCCATGCCCCCAACCCCTCCAGGCCCCACCCCCCCAAAGACTCCTCCCACTTACAACCACCAGCAGCAGTCAATTGTTAAGGCTAGGCTCGTCTGACCGACATCTGGCAAGGAGATTTTAAGTTTACGCAGTTTGTGGTGATCAGGTAACTCTCTGCCTGGGGTGGATTAACCGGTGGATCAAAGTGTGGTACTTTTACCAGGCAAGGGTAGCGAGTGTTGTAGGTAGTACAAGTACGCACCAGGAGTACAGACACGCAGGTAATTACACGCAACATGAACATGAACATTTTTATATATATATCTGGTCTTTTAAAGGACCTGTGTTTTGCTGGAAGTTTCCAGAAATCTATGCAGCAACAGCAGGGACTAGAGCCTCCTGTGCCCTGTCCAGGAATGTGAGCTCCATGCGAATCATGAACAAAATCCACCCCTGTCATTCCACGTGTCACCAACAGGGCAGCCCAGCTTCCAAATGTATGGACTTAAAAAGTGCAATGGAGAGAGCATATGTACAACTGGGATAAATGAAATTGAAGGGAGGCTGTAAGGTTGGGGGGTTGATATACCTTCCTACATAGGGAGGTGGACAAGGCCCACTGTCCTTCAGAAACCAAAGCAGGTGGAGACATCGAAGCCTGTCAGTCACCGTCACCCGCATCCCATTGGTTAAAACGGCAACGATTGACAGAGAACAGCAGGAACGCCCACCCACAGTCTGCTTCGAAGCCTGATCTCTGATTTCTACCTGCTAAGTCAATCATCCACAGCAAATGGCTTGACTCCAGTTCAGCTGTAATGGAAACTCAGTGCTTTGCGCAACCTTGTTTCTGACGATGTTATAAAAATGTTTTAAAAATAATAACAAGCAGCATCTTTCGCCTACATTCAGCGTGGAGAGGATCCATCCATCTCCTGGGTCTAAAATGTTTTTTCTTCTGCTCTCTGTGAAGCCAAATTTCCCAGAAGGCAACAGGAGCTTCAGCTCATCTTACCTCACCAGTCAGCTTATTTATGCATTTTCAGTGCTAAGCTGGGGATTTAGTGTGTGTGGGGGTGTATTGGACACTCTCTGATTCTGACGGCAGCACTGACGAGTCCAAACTGCGCCCACTTCCTGTTTTCAATCAATGCCAAGCTACAAGACTAAGTAACCAAAATGTAGCCCCTCCCACGGCCCCACCCGCCCTGCCAAGTGGCCTGCATGTAAGTGGGCCATAGCCAGAAAAGCCAGACCAATTCTTGGAGGACAGGAAAAAACGGAGAGAAACTGCACTCTGCTTGCACACGGGCTACAGGCAGAGATTGGGGGTGAAAGGCCTTTGTAAATAAAGGCAGCAAACTGACAGAAAGTCGTCACTCAGCTGCAAAGCAGCATATGGTCATTAGTCACTGACTAAAGATTTCAGTATTAATAAAATGTACAAATAAATAGCCACCATTTGGTTCCTTACTGTCTGCTCACGTTTTAGCTCTGAAGCAGGAAAAAGAGAACACGAGAGAGTTAATTCGCCAACGTGACGGACAGGCTCCGCCCCCACCCTGCCACAGCCAATGGATGTCTGGACGACCCCCCGTCCTTTCAGTAAAGAGGCAAAGTTCGGGCGGTGTTCCGTATCCGCGGAGACCATAAGGAAAAATGGAGATCCAGTCACGGTAAGTTCACTAAATTAAATTCAAAATAAACAGACTTGAGGCGGGGAGCTAAATCAGACTCGCCAGAATTAACGGGAGTTTTCTTTGTCAACAAAATGCAGAACCTCGTTAATTATAACTGGTACGAGGCTGGGGGGAGGAATGCTCAAAGTGTTTCCTTTTAACAACCTGAAATATGTAATAAAATTGTCACAAATAAATAACAGCATAGAAATCCAGCCGCAGAGCCTCCAGTCCAGCAGGGGGCGCTACCTGATGCGGCCATCGGCTCTGGGGGGCCCCAGCTGAGACTTGGGGTCAGGACTGAGTGAGCTCCATTCGGTCTTGGCACACGCCTGCAGGCCGGGGCAGGCCCCAGGGTCCACCGCACACACGCTCATGGGGGCCCAGCCCTCAGCCACCAGGCCGTCCACCCAGCGCTCCAGGACGGGGCCTGTCAGTCCGGCGTTGCGCTCGGCCGCTTCCACCTGGCCCAGGTGCACGGGGATGTTGAGGATGGGGTTTAGGCCATGGAAGCTCTGCTCCATGTAACTGTTCTTAGCGGGACCGTTGTGGAGCCTCAGGGCATCATCTGGAAGGGGGAGAAGAAACCAGATGGTGCAAATTAGCGGGGTCCGTTCAACCACGTGGACCCGCACGCGAGGACGAGCGCTTACGCTGAGTCAGGAGGACCGTCATGCAGAAGGTCACCAAGAGCGGCATCTACTGTGCAAGATTTTTTTGGAAGGACTGGGTGTAGCAATGCCGTCTCCTAAGAGAATCCCACACAAAGGTAGATCGGCCATCCCTCCGAGCCCCTGCCCCCGTCCCGTCCTGCTTTAGCATCACAGGGATCACAGATTACTGGACGGCATTGTTGTTCCCGGGCGTGTGGGGGGGGGGGGTGACTTTCTATGGGCTCAGTTCCATCCTCGTCCTGATTTAATCTGGGCAATGTGGACACTGTGTACGCCGCACTCTTTCCTGTGACGGTCTGGTGACTCATCCCGCACGCAGAGGTGACGGCGACTTTTAATGCTGGTTGGAGATGAACTTCTGACTTTGGAGTCACTGAGGAAGTAACAGACTTTCTCAGATCAGGCAGGTTTAGACTGGTGGCGGGTGGACATTTAAACACCCCCGCCCGTTTATCTGCTTTTCTGTGTTAAGCAGGCCCTCCATGCTTAACACTTTTATTTGCTGTTGTTGTTTGTGGTGACAAAAAGGTCACTCCCCTAGTGCAGTGACAGTTTGCAGCCAACAGGGGGCCCCCAAGTGTTGGGGGCCCCATGTAAATGTATGGTTTGAGTAGTGGGCCCCTTAGCGCCTTAGCATCATCTCCATAATCGGCATCAAGGTCTCATTTCCTGAGGAACTCGCCATGGTACCCCTTGGCGCTGGTGGGTCCATGCCTCACATGGAGGGCGGTCCGGCCGGTGGTGTCCGTTTGCCATGGTGCACCACAGAATCAGCCCCCCTGCCACCCGTACTGAATTCCAACCGCATTACACTGCCGTCTCACGCAGTGAGATCACTCTCACCTCAAAGCCCTGCCCACACCCCCCACCCGGCCAGTCGTGGCAGCCACAGGGAGCCTCTTTGAGATAATTCAGGCTACTCCATTTAAGACTTGCGCTGGCCCACATTGAGTCATCTAACTCTTGATGGACTCTGCGGATCTCACCACATGTGCAGATCACATGACCCTTCTTTACTCATTTCGAGATGAGAAAACTATAGAGTCACTTTGGTGATATTTCACCAGATGCTATTTTTGAAAAACCTCAATACAGAACAGTTAATTTTGCCCCAGTGGAGGTCTAGAAAGATGCGGGCAGCCAAAGAACTCCTGGTTGGCGCTACAGAAGCTACCGGAAGGAAGGCTTTGCTGGAGCAGGGCAGCATTACGCCTTTGGGCGCTGGCAAAACACGGACAAAAGAGTTCAACTCCCAGAAATGCCGACATACCAGATTCACCACCTTCACCTGGTCCCCCTCAAAACCTTCTAGTGGGGGGGGGGGGGGGGTGTGATCCCTCATGCCCCCTCAGGCACAATGAGGTTGGCTACTTGGCTACAGAATTGAGTAGCCGGGGGCAACGTGCAACGCTGCACAAACACACACACACACACACATACACAATATCTCCTGCACCGGTAGTCAGACACAACGGCCTGCTTGCAATCAATCTGACCGTCTCGTGGCTGAATGTTCCGGCCATAATGTTCCAGAAGCTGCTCTCTGTGTATTCAGTTCTTGGTTAGGGTTCTCCTTTTCAGAAATGCTCACACGTTGGTGACTTACAGCAGAGGGAGAGTCTCCACATTCCTCTCAGCAGCCGTGATAAAGACCCACTGTGCAAAGTGGAGTAAACTGCAGCTTTTCATTACAAAGTCACTTGTTGTTAAGGTGCCAAATTGCTTTTTAAATGTTTCCTGGTGCTGTGAATCACAACAGGGTGCTCACTCTGCATCCTCCCTGTGAAATAAGAGTGAGTTTAATACATAATAGCTGGTTAAGTCACCTTGGATAACAGTATATTCCACTAGAGAAGAGAAATTAGAGTTGGTTCCTGCTCTGCTGAATCAATTTATGACTGACAGCTCACAGTAAGCGCCATACACTGTAATGAGTGATAGCTCACAGAAAGCTCCACCCAAGGTATTGATTGAGATATCACAATAAATCCCACCCACAGTAATGACTGTGACCTCACTGTGAGCTCCACCCTCTACAATATTTGACAGCCTGCACTAAGCTCCATGCACCACAGGAACTGACATCTCACAGGCTCACAGTAAACCCCACCCACTGCAGTGATTGACAATTTGTGATAAATCCCACCTTTTGCTTTGAAGTCTGATATCTTCCTGCAGTAAGTAATAGAATTATTTGAAACACTATAGCGGAATCTCGATGCAGTGACAGTGACACACCTCGGCGGATGGGCTGACGGTCGCTGTAGGCCAGTGGGACGATCAGGAAGCGGGTCTCGGCCACGGCGGCCCACTGGTGCAGCACGCGTACAGTCCAGACGCCAGGCCTGAGCGGTGGGTTCAGCGGCGGCTTGTAGTGCGTGAAGTCGGCGGCAGCATCGATCAGCACGTCGTAAGTGGCGGCGATGACATTGGTAGGGTCCACCCACACCACGGTCACCGTCACGTTAGGCCCCTTGGCCCACTGTTGCATCCCCACCGGCTCGTCCAGGGGGCCCATCAGGTTGCCGAAGTTCCGGAAGATCCGCTCTTTGGCATCCCAGTCTGTGCCGATCTGAGGGGGGAGACAGTGCTATGAGCAACGCGGATCCCACAGCCGCTCTGGGGGGATCTTCAGCGACAGCAGGGTCTCACTCGGCCATGCCGAAGGAAGCTTCCTGACTCAAGTAAAACAACGAGCCCCTTAACCGCTTTCATTACTCAGTCATGCCTCCCGCATGCTAAACACCAGCTATTCTCCACGGCGAGGAAGGACGGAGGCGAGCTCGTTCAATTTACAGGAAAAGAAAATAAAAATCTCAGTAGCTGGAGGTCATCGGCTTCAGATTAGAACGTAAAAGGGTCAGTTTGCTTCGGAAGGGCAGACCGAATTATAAATGCGGCACGCACGGGCGCCTGAGGACGAACGCGACATGGCTAGAGGTCAGCGGTTTCTATTGGTGCTCTGAAATGCATCATTGTGGCTTTTGGTGGGAAACGTGATGTTCTAAATGTGTGTTTTGAGGACTATGGAGCCGGGCCGAAGAAGGAAAGACGAACCTATATGCACTTGTCTGGGGTCAGGACTAGGGTAGTAGTTTCTGGGGCCCCAATCAAAATGTCCCCTAGACCCTCCCCCAGATGTTTCAAAAATGGAATAAATAGCTAGCAAGTAGAGTCAGGAGATTCGAGCTAGCTGGTCAACATAACATGCTGCCTCAGCATCTCCTAAATAAGGAAAGTAATTCATTAATATTTAGTGTATTGACTGTTTGTGGGCAATAGGAGGCCCAAACCTCAGGGGCCCCAGGCTGAAATGTAGTCTGGCGCCGCCCCGGTGGTTACCTCTATAAACTGCAGTCGAGAGAAGCTTCCCGGAGGGCCTGAAAACCTGAAGGCCGTCTTGGGCGTGACCCAGGTCTCCAGAGCCTCCACCTTGCTGGTGGCTAAGTTGGTGGCGTGGAACCTCACCAGGTAGCCCTGGAACTGGTCGGACATGAAGTAGAGGTGTACCGCCACTGGGTGTCCCACGGAGAGGTACCTGTGGGGGTGGGCAGGATGATTCAGGGATGGTTACGATTTGCAGATCTGACTGCATCATGGTACCATGTGGGTCCTCTTCTGACGGATGTTCTGGGGGAAGCAGAAGCTGTTCTCTGCGAGGATCTCCCTGACGTCATCTGGAGATGGCACGTTGATGCACTACTGCCCCACTACTGCCACCCTGTTCCTCCCTCTCTCCCCACCCTGTCCCTCCCTCCCCCATCTCTCTCTCTCTGTCTGTCACAAACACACATAAGTGCACACAGACACACACAGGACTGTAATTATCTCTTTGTGGGGACTCTCCAATCATTTCTATGGGGAAAACTCTAACCTATTAGAGTTAACCCCCACCCAGCCCTAATAAGTAACCAAACAAAATATTTTTAGTTTTTTGATTGCAGTAATAGATTTTTATTAAATTTATGTTCCCCTTGTGGGGGCCGAAAAAATTGTCCCCATAACGTCAAAATTACAGGTTTTTATCACATTGTGGGAACATTTGTTCCCCACAGTGTAATGTATACCTGGACTACAGACACACACACACACACACAGTCAGACACACACGCACACACATATACACACACAGATGCAGCCCCAGCAAGAGCCGGAGTCCCAGACACTGACGTCAGAAATCCCCCCCCCCGCCCTCCCCCGTTCCCATATGCCTGCCAGCTGATCACCTCAGCATGGCACAGAGGTGCGGGCGTGCCAGCGGGATCTCCTCTGCAAAGTCACCCTGACACAGACACACACACACACACACATAAAGCTGTGAGCGTTATTCGCAATCGACCTCAAGATTTAACCTGCTCTTAACGATTCATGTTCTCCTAACTTGGCAATGTGGCTGCAGGACGTATGGTGTGATCATGCTTCTTGACAGTAATTTTTTATCATGTAATATTTGTTTATTATTTCATATGGGATGGAGCCAGATACAGATACTGGGGAATAACGTCTGAAGGAGGTCGGTCAGGAGAGACGAGTTAATTTTCCTCATCGCTTACTAAGCCTTATAAATGTTTAAAATGTTTTTCAGAATAGCGACAACCTAACAGCAAATTCTGTACAAGGTCCAGTAAGATGTGGCGGGTGGGGAGTCTGGGTGAACTGGAGCGGGGGGTACTGGAGGTGCAGCAGCAAGCAGCAGGACCGGAGCTGGACCGCATGAGACTGATGCACACACAGCAGGTAATGCAGCCGAACCGTGAAGAGATCGACCGTCCCACAACCAGAACACGACCCTCTAATTAGAGCCGGTCCCACTTCCAGGACCAGAATCCATCACAGCAATGTGACCCACATGTCTAGGCTGAGAGGGGAGGCTCCTTCCGCTAATGTGCCCGATTAAGCTCCCCTCCCACCTCGCTGCCTTTTACAGAGGCAACCCCTCCCACATTTACAGGCAGAACGCCACTTTGGAAAGCTGTTGGTGATCCCGGGATGAATAATTCATGGGGGAAAGAGGAGCGAAGACCAGGGATCTGGAGGAGACGTGGGGACAGAAGCAGGCATGTAGCCTGAAGGAGCTCACAACATGTGGTGGGAAGGCGCGACGGCTGGGGAGGCGACTTGTCCTGGGGGCAGATACAGCACCCCCACCCCCCTAGATGTTTTAAAATGTAAATATGTAGCTAGTGAGCAGAGTCAGAAGATGGTAGGTAGCTGTTTAGCAGAACATGTTGCTTCAGCATCTCCTCAATAACGTGTTTATTTGACATTTAGTCTAGAGACTATCTGTGGCCAACAGGGGGCCCCACACTAATGTGTGGTAAACACAGCTGCTGCCAGCAGCTACGCACCCAGCCTCCGTGGGGGGGGGGGGCGCCTGATCGGGGGGCCCATCCCCACTGAGGCCTCGCACCTTATCACAGGGACCCCATTATGCTCCCCCCCCCAACCAGAGAGAAACAACATGAAGCACAAGATACACGCACACTGCCGGCTGTCACCTGAATGCAAACACGATGTCAGCCACCCCTCAAACAGGTGGAAAAGAGGATAGGGAGGGAGGGATACGACAAGGAGAGGGGAAGGAGGAGAGCACAGATAGACAGGAGGCAGGACAGGAAAAGGACAGAGCATGGGCAGAGAGGTGGTAGGACAGGAGAAGGAGGAGAGAGCATGGGCAGACAGGAGGAGGAGGAGAGCATGGATGACAGGAGGAGGAAGAGAAGGAGAAGAAGAGCACAGACAGACAGGAGGTGGGACAGGAGGAGGACAGAGCATGGGCGGAGAGGAGGAGGGATAGGTGGAAGAGAAGGAGAGCACAGACAGACAGGAGGAGGAATAAGAGGAGGAGAAGGAGAACACAGACAGGAGGAGGAATAAGAGGAGGAGAAGGAGAGCACAGGCAGACAGGCGGAGGGACAGGATGGGAAGGAGAGAAGCTGCCCTATGCCTCCCGCTCAGCTCATCTGTATTCTGGGAGAAGCTGCAGGACTCGATCCCTGCACAGCCACCCTGACAAGCAGAACAGCAAATATTTACACACACCCCCCCCTCCCCCCCCCCCGAGCCAGCAGTCCCCGGTAGGGTGACAGAAGCCCTTTCACTGCAGCCCCTCCCTGCCCATGTCACCCGAGGTAAAGAACAGTGACTCGCTGTCTCCCCAGAAGCATGGCCGCTAAAGCCCCCCCACACCTGAAGCCCAGTCATATTCATGCTTGGAATAAGAGCCGTGGAGGTATGCAGGTCAGCTGAATTCTGGGTAACACACGCAAACTGTAACGGATAATGGCCTTCAGTTTTTCAGAACACACCATACCCAGACTATGCCTGGTACCTCACACTTGCCTTCTCCATCCAGCTCATGTGCCATTGGATGGACCACCTGCCTTTCAAAATCACTCTGTCCTATAAGCTGCAGCAGGCGGGAGTTTAATGGCAGACGGTTACATTACAGTAACTTTCCACTGACAGTCCTGTGTGGCACCTCACAGTAAATTCAGTCTTTTTTTAGCACACCTTCTATTTTTTTGGGTAAATAATGCGAATATGGTAGTTGGGGGTAGACAGCAACTTCGGTCGAGGTGTTGCAGTGACAGTGGACCTTTCCGGCACCTGGGGCCCCGCTGACTCTGACCTGCAGCTGATGGTGCTGGGATTTCCCTGTGCCAGACTGGCAGCATGCACCAGGCCCATGCGTCCAAAGGCGTGGTAGTAGGTCAGCTGGGCATCGGAGAGGCTGCTGACTCCGTCAGTCTCATCGTACATGTTCTCCCAGTAAGCCTGGAGCCCTGGGGTGCTGGGGGCCAAGGGCCCGAACAGGAAGGCATCCAGCTGGTTGATGACCTCCTGGTTGACGCTGGCCTCAAACTTGCGGGCAAAGAAAGTCGGCCTGGTGGTTTGCTGTGGAGGGAAAAAGCCATCAGTCAGACCGAGCGATCTCAGCAGGGGTTACGAGAGAGGATGCGCACGGTAGACAGAGCCGTGAGAGACTGACAGCTTCCCTCGCCGGCTCCCGGGGCGAGGAGCCGGCGAGAGGCGCGGGAGGCGTGAGGGAGCCGTGGTAAAAATAAGATCAGAGCACTGCTATCCCAGGAGGCCAGGAGGCGTGCATTTATTAGGGAAGGAGGAAGGCTTCCGCTCAAACCTGCCGTCTGCTGACAGAGACGAGGCTCACGTGCTGCAGACAGAGCCCATGAAGGGGGGTGGTGCTCAGCCAATAGCGGTGGCCCACTGAGAACCACAGACCAATCCCGGGGGTTTAAATCCATCCAGAGGGTCCGTCAGGGAGGCGGCCTGATAGTCATCTAGGTTCAGAGTCGGAGGTTTGGAGGTTTGGTCAGAAAAAGGGGGAACAAAAAATAAAAAATTAAGGATGTATTCCTTATCTTTCATTATGAATCCGCATTACTGAGGCCAATTTGCTGCGCATGAGCGGAGCAGAGAGTGAGGATAAAACATATACCTAACAAATTCTGTAGTCCTGTATTAGACAAAACCATCATATGGGTCAGTTATTTTTTTAGTTAGGTTATGTTTAGTTGTGAAATTGTACCCAAAACAAAGTTACTGTTTTAAATGATGAAATCTGTATTATTTTTAAAGCTTTTTTACAATGCATCCTTTCACAATGTGACTACTGCATGTGTTCCATTTGTGATATATCGCGATATACACCGTCCCCCCGCCAGTGCTGGGGCAAATGCAGTCCCCTCCAATGTCGAACACACTCCAACGCCACTGTTCTGAACAGATTCAGGCCTGAGGAAACCGTCCTCAAACAAGCTACACCGATTGCAGGTTTACTCTGGGCTGGGGAATATTGGGATTGAGGCTGGGGTAAGGCTGTGTCCCCAGCTGAGCAGGTGTACAGAGAAGAAGGAGGCCCGCCTACAAAATTAAGTAAGTAAAAGTAAGTTCATCCCCCAGTCCGCCTTTCCGCACAGGTGTGGACTGGAACCCATGGACGCCCATGCGGAGAAGCCTGCGGTGAAAGGCAGAGAGCTGAATGCTCCTCCGTAGGGTGAGTGATGGGTCTGCGTACATCCCGGAGGTCCAGGACCACGAGCGCTGCAATCCAGAGGTGAAGGAACCCACAAGCACGCGATTAGTGGAGCGAGGAAGGCGGCTGCGCCCAGAGACGCTTCTGTGGCCCGATTTAGAGCGCTCTACTTTTGGAGACGGAGCCCAGTTTGAGGTGATGACTCACGAGAGCCCTGGCAGACCACAGGGAACAGAGCGCCGGCCGGGAAGCAGATGGAATCGGGCGGCACCGGCGGGTCGAGGGAGCCAGCGGGTCAGACGGCCCAGTCCCTCGCCCTCCGCCGCTCCAGTTGAGCCCAGACCTGGCCCTATCCCGCTCAAAGAGGATTCTCCCATAATGCCCATGCCAATTAACCCTTTGCAGAGACTGCATCCAGGCTCAAGCCCCGGTCTGCCTGGTTTGAAGGTCTGGGCCCAGGTAAGGAACAGGAGGACGTGGGCGGTGGCTAACCTGGAAGCGGTGGAAGTCGGCTGGCTTGAAGTCGTTGGGCGAGCAGCCGCACCAGTCTACAATGTGCTTGTACTGGCACTTGCAGCCAAGACGCCGGTTCCAGTTGGTCACACGCAGATTGTTGTCCACCATGCTCTCGCAGTACAGGCTATTCTCCAGGACTGTGTGGAAGAATGACTAGGGGGGAGGGCAGGACATATCAGATGGGCAGCCAATACATGTGGGTCCTCTGCTGGTCAGGAGAGCTAGAATTTCTGGGCAGACCTGGGGGAGCAGGTACATAAGCCCATACGACCCTTGTTCACAGTACCAGCTCTCACCTCTGCGGGCAGCAGTGTGTAGGCGTAGAAACGCTTCATGCTGGCGACCAGGTCGTCCTGCGAGCTGACTACATACTCCACGAAGGCGCGGTTGAGCAGGAACCAGTCAGAGCCCCCGTCCACGGAAATGCCCTCTGGGATCTTGCGGTCGCCCAGCCTCCACATGTGGGTATCGCACTCATAGAATAGGCGGTCCAGGCCCTGCTTGCGGATGAACCTGCAAAGCCAGGAGCGGCGGGTGGTGAGTCAGGCAGCTTTACAACACCACTGGGGAGGGGTGGAGTTGAAGAAACAGGTTGTCAAACAGCTACGTAAAACCTTCTCATCTCCTTTCGTCAAAAAGCCTGACACCTCCTCAAAGGATGGTGGAGGGTCACACTAAGCGAGCATGGGAGATTTAGGGTGGGTGGTGGTCAGCAGGTCAAGCTTTAAAGAGACTCCGTGGCCGTGTCTAAATTCAGGGGCTGCATCCTTCGAAAGATGCAGTCTATGAAGATATAGCCTTTGTGGGCTGCGTGCTTCAAAGGTCAAACAGACTGCGTTGTCAAATGGCATGGCCTGGCCTACAGATAATTTCCTATTTGCGTCACCAGCTGTTCCCGCCCTTTCCCTTGAGTCACGAAGCGCCACTCCTATCGCCCAGCCAGGACGCACCCACTTTACCTCTGTGCAGTGAATCGTGGGATAGATTGGGCAACTATGCAAATCGGCAAAAGGAGGACGCATTTCTAGGCCGCTTTTGAAGTAGGCATCAAAATGGGACAGCCTTGTCGCATCGCTGTGACGCATTCGCTTTTTGCAGCCTTCGAAGGATGCAGCTCATGAATTCGGGCACAGCCTACGTCTCCTTCTTTCATCATCAACACGAGGGCCGTGGCTAAGGGCAGTGGAAGGGTTCTGTCCGCCTTTAAGGACAGAACGTGATGGAACAAACTGTGTGGTCTTTTCAGGATGGGGGGGAGGGGGGGTCGTCACACTCACCGTGCATTGTCTCTCCCGTGAGATTTGATGAAGTTCATGTCTCGGTATTTGGAGAGGAATGCCACCAGCTGGTCATTGGTTCTAAAGATAATCAAATCGATGGGTGATTAGAATCCGGGGACCCATGCCCGCCCGAATACCAGAGAGCAGGACTCTGCGCAGTGCTCAGGCATGGACAGAGGGGCCTTTGTTCCACCGAGTCTATAAAACACTGCACATTCCCACACAGCTGCTGCTACATTAGCAACCCGCTAACCAAGCAGACAGGAAGTACATCACGCCTATTAGGTTACATCCACTTTGGCTGGATACCCACAAGGTGACGCTTTTGCCTCTGACTCGAACCTGTAGTGGAAACAGCACTGGGGAGGTGCATGAAAGTACCCAGGGGTGCAACAGGTGTTATGGTAACCAAAACAAATAAATCCTGACCCTCTTCCTGACAGCACCGATAACTGTGTCAAACGCTTATGGTGCCATGTCCTAGATCAAACGCGAGCTGGGGATTACGACAGAGTACAAATTGTCGACAGCATTACTGTGGGATTATATGATTTCTTATGGGGAAATGAGAACAGACAGAAAAACAGCCGACAGCGGATTTGGTCACACCCACCAACCCGTAGAGGGCGCTACAGGGAAAGTGTAAGTGGTGGGACTGTGGCATTGAGGCAAAAACTGAGCTCAAAAAGGTCCATAAAATGTTTTTATGACTGACAGACTGTGTCATTATTACAGAGGATGGCCTGCATCTGTGACTGACAGATTGTATTGTTATTAGAGAGGAAGGCCTATATCTATGATTGACAGACTGTTTTATTTGAGTGGAAGGCCTGCTTCTGTGACTGACAGACGGTTATTATTAGAGAGGCAGGCCTGTGTCTGTGAATGACAGACTGTTATTATTAGAAAGGAAGGCCTGCGTCCGTGACTGAAGGACTGTGTTATTATTAGAGTGGAAGGCTTATGTCTATGACTGACAGACTGGGTTATTATTAGAGAGGAAGGCTTGTGTCTGTGAATGACAGACTGTGTTATTATTAGTGTTTGTTACGGGTAAAGAAGGAGTGAAAATCAGCCCCCCAGAGCGATGAGTCTCTGTAGCGCCCTCTGGTGTATCGGAGGTGCAGAGCAGCTGGATCTCATTATTCTGTAGTTTAACAGAGCTGCATTGATCCTCACACCCTAATGCGGTTGAAATGGCTTAAGCGCAGCATCGATCTGGGGGTGCCACAGGACTCAGCATGCTGGCACAGCATGCCTCACAGGCAGGCGGGGAAGAGGGCAGCCCAGGTCACCGTGGACACATCCGACGCTGATGTGGTGCCAAACCAAATAAGAGCAAGGCGAGGCAGGCAGACTAGGACAGTGGGAAGCCTAGGTCCCCAATCCACACCTGGGTTAGAACACACTGTTCCAACCCCAAACCCTGCCTGGATGCCAGTGCAGACCCAAACTTTATAGGATGAACAGTGGATGGTTCTGTTGAATAAAACCAGTACTAGTTTCTCGAAAAAAATTTCAAACAAGACTCAGCCCCATGTGTGCCTGTTATGTCAACAGCAGTGCTGTAAAATGTAGTTGTGGTTTAACAGCTGAACGCAGCACCAGTAGAATGGGTCAGCTTATGGGCCTTAAAGGCATTCATCGTTTAGCGAGAAAGGCAATTGGCTAGGGTTACCGTGGCGACGCTGTCACTCTGAGGGTACGACACAAAACAGACTTGCTTCTCCCAATACAGAGAAATTTCCTGTGCTGCTATGCCCTGCCCACCACATGCCCCCGACCTAATTTTCACTTGTTTTTCCATGCTGGGGGAGCAATTCAGCCATCAACTCAAAACTGTATTCTTCTTCTGTGGGCACACACCAAATTGCGCCGATGTTTGCCTACCTTTTACTACCCCGGCAGTAATGCTCAGAGTGGGTCAACCGTAGTGATATACCCATAATCCCATGCAGATTCAGGCCATTTTTCCAAGAACAAATATCACAGCGAGAAGGTGCATAAGACATTATTTGAGACAAATTGCTAGAGATGTCCCCCACAAATGATAAGAGTTCATGTCACTGACCAAGTTAATTCTTTAAGGAATCGTTAATCGATTTTCGGCTAGTTCCAGTCTCAGGTAATTCATGGACAGCTGGAAAACAGAACAGGACCCTTTTCCTCAGTACCAGAAGGGACAGAGCGAGGGAGGGTTGTGATTTAGTGCCACTACTTGGCTTCTTGGTCCATGTTTTTCTCCAGACACACACCTCATCCCTCACACCTCTCTGATTGGCCTTCGACCGAACGCCCCCTCACCTGATTGGATAATCAGCGGCGCTGAGGTTGATGAAGAAGTCCCAGGTCCAATCCTTCATGGTCAGGAGATCCTTCATGCTGCGCAGGTACATGGTGAGCAGGCTGGCTCCACCCCAGATGGTGGACATGCGCCAGGGCGTGACCCGTACATTGGGATATTGGCTCGCCAGCGCCACCACCTGTCTATGCAGGTAGTTGGAGCGCTGAAAACAAAGAAAAAAATATTGGAACAGGATTGTAAAAATCCCTGAGATGCCAGCTATAATCTGAGATGTGATACCTGCCTATATCCTGACCGAAAAGTAAGCCCATGCCAAACCCGTGAATGTAGAAAGACTGCCTGTACCGTGGTCACAAAACCTCAACCACCACCTCCTACTGGGAATAAATGTGTTCTGCAATCGCCACGGCGACGGGAAACCTGGTCCACGTGGATGTAGTAGTAATGGGAGGACTGGTAGATGGCCTTAAAGAGGCGCTGCAGCTGACGGGAAGCCCGGCCATGGATCACCAGGACGAAGGCGATGCGGACGGGCACGGTCGGGGCAGCCTCGACGGGGTCCTCGTCCCACTGGGCATTCACGGAGGCCTTGCCTAGACGCAGACACGGACAGGCATGTGGATGGAGCGAGCTGGGGGCGGGGGGTGTCCTCCTTAAGGTGTGTTGATGTTTAAATCGGTTTGCTCCCTTGAATTACAGGGTCGAGGGGGAGCTCACACCCCCCCCCCCCAAGACGAACCCTATAGATGTCAGGCAACAGTCAGGAATAGCACACAGGAAGCAGCAATGAGAGCTTGCATGTGCCCATTTGTGGCTTTCTAAATGCACAGAGGGTATAAATAAACTCGGCCGCTCTGCTCTGTCATGGAATCCGGGGCTGCCTGGGGTGGGGTGCGGGATCATCAACCAGGGGTTAGGGTTAGCGCTGCCATGGTAACCCTACCCCCCCATGTCCATATGCATACCCTGCTTCATATGCATGGCAGATCCCCCACCCCCACCGCACCACTGCTGTGTCCCTGATATGGGCTGAGGGTGGGGGTGAACAGCACTGGGGGGGGATTTTGCCAGCTGTATTTGTCCTGGAGTCCCCCGTTGGTGTGTGTGACATGCTGCATATATGTGACTGGCTTTCAGTCCTGCTCTTGCTCTGCCCCAGCCCTCTCTGCCCCATACTCTCTACCCCTGCCCTCACTCTGCCCCACCCTCTCTTTACCCCCGCTCTCAGTCCACCCCTGCCTACCCTCTGCCCCACCCTCACTCTGCCCCCGCCCATCCTCCCTGCCCCACCCTCTCTACCCACACCCTCACTCTGCCCTGCCTCACTGCAGACATCCACTCTGCCTGTCTAAAAGCCCCCACTGCTATCCAGCATGATCTGCACGGTGCGTTTTCATTACAGACAGCGTGATGTTCAGTCTTTGGGGGGGGGGGGGGCGAGGGGGTGCAAATGTGAGCATGGCACATTAAAACCCGAGAACACCATACTGCTGCTCCAACAGGCTGAAGGGGCGGGGCCTCAACCTCAGCAGACAGGGTGATACACGGCCGGGCCCAACCCTGGGCCTGCTCTCCTTCCGGCTGAGCATTTTTGGTTGAGTTTTTGGTCGAAGTAATTAACCCAGTAATTGAGCTAATTGAGCGTTCATTAGACAGAAGGAAGCCTTCCGATGCTCTGTCCTCCAAGACCAAGACCAGGACCAGGAGGGGTTGGGGGGGTGGGGGGGACAGGGGGAGGCACCGAGTGTCCTTTTTCTCAGACTTACTTCGCTACCACTTCAAAAGAAAGGCAGGACATCAAACTATTGGAAAGGCTTCTGTCAGCAGGAACTGTACTGCTTTCAAAATGAGATTCTGGCGTGGACTTGGAGCAGAGGTCTTAGAAATCCCAATAAAATAAAAAACGCTAAAGTGAGAATGAATGAAAATAAGAGTTCATTGAGTCTGAGCTGACAAGTGTGGTGGGGAACGGCTGAATGACGGCTTCCGCAGTGGTCATAGGGTCATTGTGGGATTGGTGTCAGCAGAATATCTGTCCTATTCACAATCGCGCCCTAAAAGCAGAACTAGTCTAGGTTGTGCCATGCTACTTTACCCATCTTTGTGCTAGGGTACAAATACAATGCCTGAGCTAAGCTACAGGAAACAGTCCTTCTCGTACACCCGGAAGGCTCACCCACGTGTTCTGCATTCCCTTGTTAACAGTCGGGAAGGATGGCGTGGCGCGACTCACCAATTACACATGACTCACGACTTAAGGGAAAGCACAATCTCTGAGCTTGCTTTGCAGTTGTAATTACCGGCACTGTTAGCATCTGCCACGAGTGCCGCCGCATTTAATGTGGCTGCTCTGCATGTGGCCTCGTGTTTCATTTACCATTTACTGGTAGAAATGATCATCATCCCCAGCATTTACAGACACACCGCTAAGCTAATATTGGCGGTTCACTCAGACGACTTGTGGTGTGACCAAGCTTGCATACTGTCTAGATGCAACAAGAGGACTTACCCTCTATGGGGCAATATCGAGTCACCTGCTCAGGCATGAGCTGGCGCTCTTTGTGTCGGCAGTACACCTCAGCGATCTGCTGGCGGCATGCTTTGGTCTTGGCGCGAGACAGGGCTGAGATGGCCTCCTTGCCGCTGATCTCACACTTAGGGGGGTGATCGTAGCGGACCTCGGGGACATCGGTCAAGGCTTCCCGGCTGAGGGGGTATGCGTGCTGCTGTTGGGGCCGGGAGTCCCAGGGCCCACCTTGTGTGTGTGAGTGATTCCATCCCTGCTGGGCCACAGCACCTTCCTGCAGGGCTTCATTGGAGCTCTTGCTCAGGCTCACCAAACGACCCTCCTGGGCGACCCTCAATCTCTCTTTGCCCGGGGTCTGTCGCTGGGGCTGGGAGCGGCCCTCGAAGTTACTGTGATCGATGCTCTCGAAGTCTTTGGGCACTGAGTTCTCATTGTTGCTGTCCACCCGCACCTTCTCCTTGGGCCGATGAGGTCGGTATCCAACCTGCATGGGCAACAAAAGAACAGAAGCTAGTTAGTGTGATGTGAGAGCCCTCTAGTCCAGTTCATCCAGCCGAGAGAGAGAGCTGTGCCCATGCCAGCCCGCCGGGAAGGGTAACCCTGGCTTTAACAGCACCACCATCTCAGACGCCCTCTGCTTGTGTCCTTGAACAGCAAATCATCAGCAGACAGAGGCGTGAACCCGGCGAGCCAGTAGACCATGTCTGTATGAGCTCCAAGCCGGCACCAAAGGCGAGAGGACTCAGAGGAGGAGGAGGGACACGAGAGATGCAGAAGAAGAAGTGGTTTGCTACTGGCATAGAGGACGGGGGAGGTCAGGAGGAACCAGACAGGCATGCGTCACGCGGGACAGGAGAGACCAGAAGTAATGTAGCATAAAGAACTACCGGGTCATCCCAAGAGGCGAGAGAGGGGTATTAGTGTAGCACAACAAGCTGGGGGGTGGGATCTCAACGGTCAGGATCAGGCTTTTAGCCAAAGGGCTGCAGGTTCAAATCCAAAAAGCAAACTGCTGTCACTGGGCCAGTTGTTTAATCCTGCGACTGCTCCGCCGCATTTCCTGCATTTAAAGCGGCTAAGAGAGTAAAGTGAGTAATTTGCTGGGGATAAAAGGGTTTCCTCACACACTACAGTGAGTAAATAAGACACGCACTGGGATACAGACCTTGCCTCTGATGGACAGGCCATTCTCTGTGTGACAGAGGAACTAGCGCTGCTTGCTCAGTGCTCCGTCTGACCATGCCACCCCCACCCCCTTGTCCAACAGCCCCCAACCCCAGAACACATCAGACCATCAGATGGGGAGGATGGAGAGGAGCTCTGTTCTTTCATACCCCTGTGTCCTACAAGTTTGTCCTCGGAAACCTCGAGCATGCTGGTGAGCAGCGAGGCAGGGAAATCGCAATGGAACCCCCCCTCCGCCCCACCCGCCGGAAGGAAAAATGATTTTGATTAGTTTGTGTAAGATAGGAGAGAAGATAACAGGGGCCCATTAGTCACTGCTGTTCGAGTGAACTTCTCACTCCGGTGGCGACAGAGAGCACACAAAACATCGAATGTGGCCCATGTTGGGGGGGGGGGGACACACAATCCAAGCCTGGAAGATGAAGGGCAGATTCCAAAAAACGATATTTATCTCCTGACTTAATAGATACACTCGCACACAAACACACTTTCCTCTTTCCCTGGTCATCTTTTTCCAGCAGACTTTGGTCCCCTGTCAGCTGCACATTACAGGGGGTAAGTAGGTGGGGAGGGGAATTATGGGGGCCTGTAATTAATCGCTCGAGGCACGGCCAGCAGCGTGTGCCAACCACCAGAGAGCAAACAATCGATCCACCAGTCTGCTGTCGTACTCCATCCCTGCATCACCCACCCCCTTCCCAGACATTTTTGGTTTCTTCTGTTGGTTGCCTTTAAAAGTATGGGTGAAAAGAGGGCAGGGCACGGTATAAACCCTGTAAAAGCTCAGGCACCCACACTTTTTACTGGTCTTGACCCCCTTCAGACTGTAGCCCTCACACACTCTTTTGGTGATGCCCCATCTGATCAATGAGTAAACTCTCCCGGGTAATTTTTCTCTATGCCGCAAGGCTGTTTGCACTTAACTTACCGTGCTAAACCGTAAAAGTCACCTCGGATAAGAGAGCCCAGTCAATTAGGTATATAACGGGCCAGCTGGGCGAGTGGCAGGCACCCGGGAAGCATCCGAGCAGAGCTGGAGGATGTAAATTTCACTCATGCTTTAGCCAGGTTCTCCGCATGGACCTTGGGGGCCCGATTTGTCAAGGGGCTGTGGCGAAATTAACTGTTTGAATTGGGAGCTGTTGCAAGTGAGGAAGGTTAACTTAGTTTGCGATGGTTTCTCTTCAAGCACCATGGCTTCACATCTCCATCAAGCATCAGCCAAGGAGTCCTACCAGGGCTATCAACACAGCTCCGCCTCATACTGCTGGCAAGGTTGAAGTCTAGATTTAACCAAGGGCGGTGCCAAAATCCTCCTTTGTCACTCCCCTGTGAAACCACTGTCAGATCAAAGAGATGGTAGGTCGGGCCTCAGGGCCTCCAGTAAGGTTACTTTTACCACTGTACATAAACATCTTGCTTACAGTGAAAAGTGTTTTTTGTCCATTTTAAAGTGCCCCCCTTTCACTTTGAAAGCTTCAAGCAAATTGGTTGCACATCAATATGACGTCTGCGTTTAGAGTCTGTCTACGCCGGCTGTATTAGTCTAACCTAATCAAGCCATTCTGAAATTGCCCCCTAACACATTTCTGTTCGTTTATGGCACATTTTGATGTATGACTGAAGCAGAAAGCCTTCGATTATCTGGGAAAAACAAGATCAGTGTTTTTTTTTTTTTTGGGATGTCCTTGCTCCTCCCGCCCGGAGACGGTGGGGGCCAAACCCGGCCAGGCAGACAGCTGGTGGGCCAGCTGGCAAATGCATCCGTGTCAATTGGGGCTTGGGGGGGTTAAACTGAAAACACGCGCCCCCCCTCCCCCAGCCATGGAACCGGGCCAGCAAGCATCAGAACCGGGGAAGGTTTCTTCAGACTGTTAAAATTGCTCCAAGTTCACACGGGACGGGGGAGCTAATTTATAACTAATACCCAGAATAAACTTACCCAGACAGAGAGTATGAGTACGTCCTAAGATCCCATCAATAATGGCCAACATCCCATAATAATGCAGGTATCACCCCACTTTAGCTGTATAAGGTGCCCCCTTCCTCACCACTGCTATCTCCCACCATTGGACATCCCAAAAGACTGAGTTGGACTACCATACACTGCCAGTGACTTACTCATTTAAAATAATATTAGCCACAGATACTGCTGATGACACTCCCAGCCACTGCAATGAGCACAGGAAATGGACAAACAGGAAGTGATGTAAGCTTGTCCAAGATGCCAACATGGCCTGGCAGGAGGTTCGGCTCAATCTGGAGACCATGTAATGATAAGGGCCACGCCAAACCACGCACTGCAGGCTAGCATTAAAGAGAGCCCCTCCCTTCACAAAAGGAATCACCGCTTCGTGGCTGGGGCTCTAATCTACTCTGTGGCTGCTAACAGCAAGGTAGCAGAGTCTGCTGGGCAAACAATCAGGCCTGTAATTTATCCAAGGGCAAGGAGGCAGCCAATGGGAGAGGTCCCTGGCTACACCCTGCGGGATCTGTCACAGGTATTTGCAGGTCTGACATGGGGGGGTACATAAGAACATGGAGCCAAACCCTGGCATGGAGGGAAATGCAGCGACAAGGTCCAGGTTCTGGGTACTTCCTGTCGGCTTCTCGTTACATATTATTTATCTGGCAGAAGCTGAGGGATGTTCAGCAATCAGAGAGAGGACAGCTTGGGGTCAGACAGTGGAGTCAGCCAGTGGCCCTGAAGCAGTTGATGGCTCTGTTGGGCACAGGGTTTGAACCCACAATCTTCTGGACAAAGAGCTAAGCAGGGCACGAAGAGGGTGTCATACCAGCGCAGGCTAAAACCGTGGCTAATCATAGACTTTGCTAACGGCTCGTCTGCGCTCCGAGCTCATAGGCAGCTGATTATTAACGGCATGACCCGAGAGACATGTACCAAGCTCTAAACGTGTCATCATGACCTCCATTAGCAGCTCCGCCCACTCAGCCTCGGCATCACCGCCACCCCACCCCCCCCCAGACCTGCCCTTGCTGAGCTCCCCATATGCCAATTAAAGTCATCCGCGGGAACCAGCCGCCATCCTACCACCCAACATCAGTTACCCCTGGCACCAAACTGTCACTGGAATGACGGGACACTGGGCAACCCCCCACCGGCTTTGCGTTTGCCCCACCCCTGTTTTTGGATTGACAGCAAATTTCCTCCCGAATCCCAGTCAAGCAAAGAGCAAATTAAACAAACAAATGCATTTTCCCCCGACCATCTAAGAAAAGCGGGTTAAAAAGACTTTGGCATGAAGCCATTTCCCTCGTGCCGGGAAAGTACTTCGTTTTCTCCCCACTTTCACGTCCTGTAGGAGGAAAGGAGCTCTCATCTACTCCAGCGGTGTCACCTGCTAATGATTTCGCAGCCTGACATTTACATAACCTTCGTTACAGTTTCAGCCTTTCTAAGTACGTGTCTCATAACCACACTATCAAGCCGTTGCCATGTATGATTGGTTTTTTGTTCACCTCTTTTGGCAGATGTCATGCCGCTGTCTGATTGTCACTGGGTCCCCGGCATCACAGTGTGGCGTCCACAGTGTGTGTATCTAGAGGAATCGGACCTGGAGGCCCTGCCGGGATCCCCGGTGGGTGAGCATGTCTCCCCTCTTCGAGGACAAGGTCAGTGTCAAATCTGAGAGAATGTCCTCATATTCATTTCCGTTTGGGTGTTTCCACACAATCAGATTGAATTCAGAATAAAAACAGACTCAAAGATACAGCAGAAGTGTCTGTCTCGGGATTCCTGCTCCTTGTTACTGTGATTCAACCGCTACTTGTGCCCGCGCAAACCTCTCACGGCAGGATGACGAATGAAAGGCGGTGGAGGTCACCTGGCCTGGAAGCAGTCGCGATAATTTCCAGGCCGCACTCCCAAACTGTAGCAGCAGCTACTCGCGCAGCACCCCGGCCTTAGTTAACCCTCTCATTTACTGATGGAAAGCCCCGTGTCATGGGCATTAATTAGCACGATGAGTAAAATCACCTGAGGAGACAGGCCAAGCGTGAAGGAAGGTGGAAGGAATAGATGAAGCAGCACTTAATTAGGGGGAAAACCAACATGAGCATAAGCGATCCCAGATCATCATGGAAACTCAGAGCTGTACCCACCCCCACCCCAGCTGCGTGTGCGCCTGTGTGTGCGTGTCTGTGTGTTGGTAGCTTACGCACGACATTGATGTATGTCTCCATACCTCTTCTGTCCGCCTCCTATGTTGACCCCCCCACAACTCTCCATGCCCACATCGCCTGGGGGTGTCTGGTCAAGGCCCCCCTGTGTCGTCTGCCATAAGAGCAGCTGGTCTCGCTCCACAGACACGCGGACCCAAACGTACACAAACCCTAATTAGTGGCTATTTCAGTGCGGAAGGTTCCAGGGAGCCTTTCGTCGCCTTGTTAACGAGGAACCGGAGGCAGCCGTGAACGTGTGACCCCGGAACGGTGACGCGGGACATCCGGCAGAACATCAGGGGCCATTTGTAGCCGCTTTAGCTACGGGCAGACGGAAGCGTGCAGAAAACAAAGGGAGAAGGGAGCGCTAACAGCAAGCAGGTGACGGTACGGCAGCCACCTTGCTGTCGCCGTGGCGCATTTTAAATGCCGAAATGCAACATCTAGAACACCGTATGTAGCCCTGCCAGTCCCGCACTTTAAGCACATGCTAAGAACACGCATAGCGGACTTGCCCTACTTTTCACACTGGGTCTTATTAAGGGTGCTTTTGCAGCACACAAAGTACGGTACTTTCGGTACTTTCACTTTTCCATTGACTTCCGGTCGAGTACCAGTACCGAAAGTTCCAGTACCTAAAGTGCCAAACCAGTCGGGGTACTTCTTTGGTACTTCGGTACTTTGGGGTGGGACTTTCAAACGTATTTGCTGTCGATTGGTTATGCAAATAGCCTGCCGCTGAAACACAAAATACAACCGCCATTTTTTGTAACACACAGCGGATAGCGAGAAACAAAATAAAAAGCAGTAGAAACAAAAATATAAAAAAGTAAAATGGAAGGATGGACAAATGAGGAAACACAGGCTTTAATCGCCATATGGTCGGATGAACAGATCCAGCGGGATTTGGATGGCACGACTCGAAATAAAAAAGTTTTTGCCGTTCCGGCAATTCAGTTTCCCGTCGCGCTGATTTGTAGACGGTTTCGCTGTTGTTTTAATGTCTTTCTACGAAGCTCTTGATATATTTTAAAACATCACACGCCTTTTCGATGTTTTTTGTTTTTACAGATAACAAATAAAATTATTTAATTCGCTGGATAGAGATATTTCTTGATGAAAACGGTAGTATTGCTTATAAGACTAAACTATGCATGACGATCTACTGTATTCACATGTAAGAATGTACCTGAGTGATTTTCAGACATCTCACATACACATCTTCGCTTTAATATTAGGGGAAACATTATTTCCTGATAGACAGGGGAAACATAGGGAAACTGAATTGCCCGGAACA
>JAODKC010000004.1:145671-176557 GCA_026777985.1 Mormyrops attenuatus
CTATAAGTGGAATGTGCAGTGAATGAAGAAGCATACTTTCGGACCTACATATCACAACAAGGATTCATACATTTCTTAACTACTACATTTCCAGATGTTATATTCAGTACTTCAAGAAATTAATTTTTACATGGAGGACG
Source organism: Mormyrops attenuatus (assembly GCA_026777985.1). NCBI lineage: Eukaryota > Metazoa > Chordata > Actinopteri > Osteoglossiformes > Mormyridae > Mormyrops > Mormyrops attenuatus. The sequence continues at coordinate 145,812 of JAODKC010000004.1, forward strand.
GAAGTTAGTGTGTGTGGGATGACTACACCTTATATGGTCTGGACTGTTTGAGAAGTACAATGATGATGTTTCGACAGTACAAAAACAAGTTAATTAGATTACATGTAATCTGTCACTACACAACACTGTGTACAATGTGTTTTGTTTCTGTTTTAGTCAGTACCTGGAAAACTACCTGTGGGTGAATTACACCCCTGATGTATCCAGTAATGCCTATCTCATGTCCATATGCTGCATTGTGAATGAGAAATTCCGGGAAAATGTTCCTGCATGGGAGGTAGGGAATTCTCTTGACGTAACAAGACATTTTTTCCCATGAGTAACATCTGTGATTTAGAAATTATGCATACATCTAGCTGTGTATCTGCCAAGAGGATTTTAACATGATGTCCAAAGTCAGATTTTGGCAGGTCTTTTTCTTGAATCCAAGCCTTATTAAATTATGGTGGAATTATTGAATTATTTGCATCGTTTCATATAATCAAATGGTACAAATTAACAATTTTATGAATTTGATTATTTCACAGTTATTCAGGTCATAAATTAAATACATTAATCATAAACTAAACCGAAAGTATAGACCCCCCCCCCCCCCATCCTGTACATTGTCCTCAATCTTACAACACAGTTTCGAAACATGTACTATTACTTATGGGCAGCGAAAACCCTTCCTGTTTCTGTGGAGAGGGAATTATGCCTGTAGATTAGCTGTGCAATGAAGAAACAAGGCATGTTTTTCAAAGCAAGGTATAAAGCTATTTCAGCTTGAATCAAGTGTTGATTAAACAGAAATGTGACACTCTGATCAATATATTCCTGCTGTTCTATCATTTCATACCTCCACCAATCATGCGCTGTGGCTGTATAATACAAAACATTAGGCTGTATTTGTGTCCTTGTAATTATTCCATCATCATGAGTAAATGATGTTCATTTTCTTGAGATACTGACATTGTTTGTATTTATTAAATAATTTAGCAGCATGGCAGGGTAGGCTAATTTTAATTGGACTGTAGCTTTTATGTTGTTCAGTTTACATTGAAGTAGGAAAGAGATCTTGGGGAAATGTTTTCCATTATCATGAGAAAATGGTATTTTATGTTTTTTTTTTTTTTTCTCCACTTCCATAGCTCTGTGTGTTCGTGTGCGCTTGTACAGGCGTGCATGCGAGTGCATGTATGTAAATTGTCTATCTCTCTGACATGTAATTCTTTTTCTTCCCCCACCGACTGGTTAACCCCCCACCTGTTTGTCCAGGTTTTTAAGAGGAAACCCCAGCACTTCCCGTATTTCTTCAATCGGGTGTTGGAAGTTTTGGTGACTGAAGACAAACCCGGTTTATCCTTACAAGAGCAGACAGTGTTGTTGCTCTTCCTTGACCACTGTTTCAACAGCCTGGTATGTGTTTCTGCTTTGGGTAGGGATAATGTAAAGTGCTTTAAGACAATGTTATGTCAAAATGCGGTATACAAATAAAATTATATTTTGAAATGCTTTTAGGAATTGTTTTGGATGCTGCTAGTGGAACTTAATGTATTATGGCGTTTGATGTTTTAGAACAAGGATGTTCTGTCATTGGTCATCCCTTGTAAAGCTGAACTTGGGGGTGCCATGTATGTAAACATTTTAATAGTATATGCAATATGCCAGACAGGTTCGATTTGAAAATGCATGGTGGAAATAAAATAATAATAATAATAATAAATTGGTCCATGTCCTTCTGGCAAAGATGATCAGTCAACTGCTATTCAAGAAAGTTGGAACCAGCTTGATGTACAATATTGTTTCAATGCAGAATGCAGGCCGGCATAAAAGCCGGAGGAGGAGCAACAAATACTAATTGTGATTGTTTTCAGTTGATGATTCCATAATTTATTTTTCTCAACACTGAGTGATTCCATAATTTTTATCATTATGTGTAATACATCAGTATATTTTGTCTGTTGCGTTTTTTTCCCCCTTGTACTCTGTGTGTGATGTGCGCACTGTTATATAAATCTGAAAAGGTTTTTTTTGTGTGTGTGTGTGTGTGCGCCGTAACACTGTTTTACCTCAAGTTTTTCTTCTCTTGGCTCTTTCTTTGAGCAGGAAGTAGACCTGATTAGAGAACAAGTGCAGAAGCTTGTCTGCCTGCCTATGTGGACCTGCCTGATTCCAGTGAGTAATCTGTCTGGTGTATGCTAGAATGTATAAATGTTCTGTTGGGATTACATGCAACCAGGCACACTGCTTTATATTTACTCCAAGACAACTTTAACCCCTGTATACACAGGACTTTCAGGAAATGCTTACATACCTTGGGTCTTTAGTGACACATCCACAAACACATCCAAAATGTAATGGTAAACTTTTACTGAATACCTCTTCATTGAACACTAAGAACAGTTACTAACAAAATGGAACTTTTTACACCTTTTTAAACACCGCCCCTAGTTTTCCTTTCACCTGTGTCTTGCGCTCTCCTTGGGTGTAGCTCATCGCCACATTCATTGCCAGTCACTATACTTCACACTCCAGGATTTGGAGTCGCCGAATGGTCCAACCTGCAATGCATCGCCAACTGAGTGTCTTCTTTGAACAGTTCACAAATAGTGATCAAGTGTCAATTTGCTACCGCTTAGTGAACACCGATTTGCCTCCAGTCTGGGGCTTTGAACTAAAAGTTTCTGTTTGTTTAATGCATCAAGTAAGACTGGACTGCTACTTTATTTGTGCCCCTCAAGTATAGTGTTACCGGATAACTGAAGATTGGGGTATAGATAGATAAAATACATCGGCGCAGATTGTTTACAGATGAAAGATGAGCAGCAACGTTGCGAGACAAAATGTACAAATAAAGGCAGTGCAGTTTAGCAGTAAAATATGAATGTATTTTGTGAATTATATTTTCTGAAGAGGGCTTGTGTTTGCCCCTGACCTTTTTGTTAAATGTAGTTTCCCCTCCCACCCCTGTGCTGTGCATGCCAGTGCTCATAATCCCTGGGGGGGTCTGATCAACAGACATGAAAAGCGTTTGGTTGATGTGATTGTGACAGTATGTGGTTTTTCATTTTCTAGTAACTGTAAATGATGATAATTTTGCATGTGGAAGATCTGAGATGTTCTGAATTGAATTAAACATGCTTGTGAACTTCACAGGCCAGACTGCAGAAAGAACTGAAGGTGCCAAAGCTGAAAAAATTCTGGGCTTTAATAAAGAAGAATTATGATAAAATGGATGAGAAGGCCTTTGAAGAGTAAGAAATCCAGTCTTTCTGTGTCATCTTTGCGTAATTATTACTGAGCGAATTCCTGCTAATTTTGCTGGTGCTAATTTTACTATTTGTTTTCAGGGCTGATAAACAGCGAACATTTCTTTCCCGACTCATTAAAAAATTCCTTGGGGTTCTGACATCTGTCTCACCATCAGGTAATGGTATTCCCCGGACTTAGGGGAATGCATTTGATTTTGGCACCGGTCTGCCTTCACCACCACTGTAGATGGTTTGATATGTAAGCTGATAACTGAAAAGCCATTTTATTAATATTTCAAACTTTGCTGAGGTATTGTGTGGGTGTAGGACTGGAATTAAATTTGAAATATATTAAATTAAGGCTGATCACCTCATAATTGAAGCAGAGCCACTCGTTTCAGCAAAGGGAAAGGTGAAAGCAAACTATATTTGACCTTGTGAAGTCAAAGTATTTAATGGATCTTATTGCTTTACAAAAACATTATATGGATGAAGATCTACACCTGGTTTTGCTCAAATGAAGTAGTGCTATGTTGCAGCAAAGGAAGGAAACTACAGCTGTAGAAGACTCTTGGATTTTTAACACAATAAATCGGATATCATTATGAATTTAATAACTTGTTGGGGGCAGTCTTAAATCATCTAAAGCAGTGGTTAACACACCCTTTTTATGCCACATCCCACCTTAGAGTTTTTTTCACTGCATGCAGATTAGATTAGGTAGTTGGATTTCTTTTCTCTCTCCCTGCTAGTGTTTGCTGCATGTTGCGTTATGTGGTCATAGGCGTTGGTGCGTTGCCACAAGGATGAGTACAAGTACATGAGCACTGTATCAGACCCGATACTGGTACTAGTATCAATATTGTGCATTCCTAGCGTATGCTTTGGAAAAATCTTATCTTGACTGGAGAATACATTCAGTGGTCATTTTTGATATTTTTTTTAAAGAATAAGGCAAGTGATTTTACATTGTTCCCACTTTCCATTTCAGGAGAAGTTTCGATGGAGAAAGTTCACTACTGCGAGAGGTTCCTTGAGTTAATGATTGACCTTGAGGTGGGAATGTAAACAGTATATTAAGGAGTTCACTTTTGTATTGTACAAAACTAAAGTGACAAAAACAAGTTTGATGGCAGTCAGTAGTAGGGGACATTACTACCCCTTGTCACTAGTGGCATACCTGCTTTTCAGGGCTGGGCTGGAATTAAAAATTGACCCTAGACTTTTGTCTAAACTGACCCACCACAGTGAATTATTTGAACCAATAGGTTTCATCTGGCTGTAAATGACATTAGTATGTGATGGTAAGCCATTGTGTTAAAGTTGTTAATAAAAAGTTATTAATCCTTTATTTTTACATTTTTGAGAAAAACGCCATGTGCAAAATTATTCGTGCCCTTTGAAACTCAGCTATTTTGAGCTATTTTATTTCAAAATGCAAGCTTATGTACCATTCCGTGGTCTTGGTAATTACTACCATGCTCTAGAGCATTCTAATCAACTATAAAATGAGCACAGCTGATGCAGTAGTTCTCTAGTCAGTTACTAGTCAACTGCAAGTCATGTCTCAAATTAAAGACCGTAGTAAGGATCTCCAGTTCTGCATTGTGGCTGCTCACAAAATGGGGAAAGGCTATAAAGCCATATCCAAGTGTTTTCTAGTGTCACTGGCCACAATGCAAAGGATAATCAAAAAGTACAAGGAGTTCAACACTGTGAAAAATCTTAAAGGGCATGCTAGGAGGCCAGAAATGACCCCTCCATTGTGATGGCAAGGAAGCCTTCCAACTTCAAAGACCTCAAACTCTTTGATAAAGAGGAGTGGTCCAAAATCCCAGTTGAGACATGCACAAATCTTGTTCGCAATTATAATAATTGTTTGATTGCTGTGATGGCAAATAAAGGTTTTGCCATTGATTATTGAGAGAGTATGGATAATTTTGGACAAGGCATTTTTCGTAAAGTTACTTTTTTGTCACTTATATCTCTTGCACAATGTCTTACCATGTTTTATCACATGCTTCTGTCATTTCCAACTAGAAGAAACCTATTAAAAATAAAGATTCACTGTAAATCAATATTTGGTATGGGTATGAATAATTTTGGGCTTAACTGCATATCTGAGATACATTTTGCCAGTTGGGAAGAGGATGCCTGCTGTCCCAGGAGCCCAGTGTAGCTGTTACCTTTAGAAGTATAGGACATTGCAAGATTTATCTTAGATGTGATCTAAATAATGCTTTTGGCCAGACTATTCCTGTGTTAGAAAATGTTACCTATGTAATGTATGCAGTGCCCTTTTTAACCCATTGTATTCTAATGGCGACAGCAGCCTTAGATGCAGTAATTTTAATGTTTTGGCTGCCTCGTAGTAGATATCATGCTTAATGGTTTGCTTTTGTCTGTGATGTGCTGCTAGGCTCAGCTTCCAACCCGACGATGGTTCAACGCCGTGTTGGATAACTCCCACTTGGTGGTCAGGTGTCAGCTCTCAGGTCTTACCCGCAGAGAAAATGAAGGCCGTCTTTTCTGCCAGGTGAAGTGATGCGGGCTACTATGGATTCCACATTATTTCACTAAATTCAATCTTAAATTTATCATCTTTGTGCTTAGAGTAATTGCTAAAAGATCAATTTTTATGTATTTAATCTTTGATGGATCTGATTGCCACTTTCACAAAAATTATTATAATGTGAAAATCTTCACCTTCAAATCTACCCATGAGACAAATTGCCCCCAAACTGAAGAGCCAGTGATAGGCATGCAGATGGCATCTTGTATGTACAGTGCATCTGAAAAGATGATTGATCTATTTATTTCTTTGTTCATTCAAACTTCTCAGAAACATTATGCATGTCAGTAGTTTTCAAACTGTGGATTTCTTAATATCTAAAATTACACACACACAACACTGCTCACTGAAATTTGTGGGGGGATTTAATCGTCTCGCTTCTAATCAGCCCTACTTCTAATCAGAACATGAAAAAACAGTCACAGTTCTGGTGAACCTGATTACGTTCAGACAAATTGTACAATAAAGAGGCAGGGAGAGTGTAGGGTAGGCTTGAGCAGTGTTACAGTAATATTTACCGTTTACTCTGATTTTCGTTCAGCAAAATTTATCATGGGTAATGAATTTTTTTGGATGTATAAAAATATGACCCAAGACATGGACATTAGGACATACATTAAGAAATAGTTAGCCATCTAATTGGTGGGGGAAAACTCATGCAAATTGGCATGTGAGTGGAATAAATAAATGATTAGCCATGGTTCAAAGTTATGTGTCACAACTACAACACAGAGCATTGGGGTAAAAACACTTTAACTGATTTTCTCATATCCAGTTGATCCATCTTGTAATTTTAGAAATTGCAGATGTGGGGGGTGGGGGTGACGGGGCTGTCCAAGGAATACATTGTTGTCATGCCAACAGTATCTTTCGTAGTTTCTGGTGTGTTTTGAGCTGTGTATTGGGAAGCACGTTTTCCCTTGGGTCACATCAGTTTAAAAATAGTCATGTTTAGCAGCAAGGTATAGAAATAAGCTTTTTGCTGATCCCGGCAAATCAGAGATTGAGGCTTAACACTTCCGAGGTGATTTTAAAGAACACACTTATTTGAAACCAGAACAAGACAGCCTCGTTTTGGTGTTACTGATTCTAGCAGAATATCCAGTCTGAAAAAGCTGCAAACAGCAGTATTCCTTGCACATAGCTCTGTGTGGGTAATGTGAGTTGTTTAATGTGAATCTTTGTGTATTCAGCTCTTGGATATGCTGAAATTCTACACCGGCTTTGAAATAAATGACCAAACAGGGAATGCTCTCACAGAGAAAGAGATGACAAATCTGCACTATGACCAAATCACATCTCTGCAGGTTAGTTGTGGTGTGATAACGCTGACTGCTCTTTATTTGGCTGTTTGCACGTTATTGTGAATGAGGCCTGAGTGATTGAATGCAGGTTTAACACCATGCTCCTTTGTGTTTCAGAGAGCAGCGTTTGCACATTTCCCTGAGCTTCAGGATTTTGCTTTATCCAACGTGGCAGCAGTGGATACCCGCGAGTCCCTGTTAAAGCACTTTGGTCCTCTCAGGTATTTTTCATAAATTATATCACATGTTTATTGCTGACATTAATGTGCCATAACATTCTGGGGGAAATTAGGGGCAGCCCTTTTAAATTCTGGAATCTTTAAGCCTTCCTACAAAACAGGAATTTATTCAGGCTTCCTATTTTTAACTGATTTACAAAAGCTAAAAATAGAAAGCACTGTGCAACTGCAGCGAGTCAGAATGTCACTGTTTTTAAAGCTGAGAGCATTGGCCAGCTTGTGGAATGTTGCTGATTTTAAAGCAGAGTGCATTGTGCGGCTGCAGTGAGTCAGAATCACTTTTTTTTTTTTTTTACAGAATTTCCCAGCTGTCAAAAATGTGTCTCTAGCAGTATACATCGGCTTTCTTTAGGTACCATGACATACTGAACATTTTTATTCCAAGAACCGGTTGTTAGACTAATTTTAATGAATTAAAAATATGGTCAATGGGTATACTGTGTGATTTGAAAAGCTGAAGGCGTGAACCCAGTCTGCCACAGAGTGCAGTGCCCCTTGACGTGTGTGTGTGCATGCGTGCTTATTTATTAGTGTATACGATGACATCCTTAAGTAACAAGAGTATCAAAACCTGCAGGCTGTTGGATCTGGCCACAGTGCTGCCATACATTTGGTTTCAGAATTCTGCTCATGCGCATGATGTTGGTCTAAACACACTATTTTTAGTGTGTTTAACATTCTGAGGGGTGCCACAGTGGTACAGTGGTGCAGCGTTTAGCACTGTTCCCTAACACCTCTGGGACCAGGTTTTCCAGTGTTGTGGGGTTTTCTCCAGGTTTTCCAGTTTCTCTCCACAGTCCAAAAACATGTTATGGTTAATTAGAGTTGCCAAATTCCCCATAGGTATATGTGCCCTGTAATGGGTTGGTGCCCCATTTTGGGTTATTCATGGCCTTGCGTCCAGGTTCAGGACAGCCTCCAAACCCCCGTGACCCTTGATAGGACAAGTGGGTATAGTGAATGGATGGATTTGCATTGTAAGAAATGTCAATTTCGGATGTTTTTTCTTCCTGCAGTCCCAATACACTTCATCAGGTGGCAGCCTACCTCTGTCTCTTACCAGAATTGTTAGAAGGACAGAACACTACCAATGAAAGCGAGTTCCTCTTTGAAATGCTGGTGAGTGATGGCTGAAGAGCACACCTGGACAAAAGCTGGCCTGTGGGCCAGACCCAGGTCAAAGATTATGTACAAGTTTATGAAGTTAAGCATGAAAAATGCACTGGTTCTATTGATTTCAGCATGAATAAATAGATAAAAAATTTAACCAGTCTCAATTTGTGAACCTGGAATTTTTATTGTGTCATAGAAAACTTAGCCAAAATGGTTACACCAAATGTAGTATTTCTCCCTATTTTTTTCTGTACATTTGATGTTAAAACTTTAAATCAGTTAAAACTTGTTAAATCAGTTTGACAGTAGGTTAGAGAATTAGTATAATGATATAGCAGCTTTCACAGTTTAAAACCTTGTATTCCCAAATTAAAATAGAAATGTAAGATTATTTAAGTTCAAGTTTTGGTCTATTGTATCATGAAGACTTGTAGAAGAATTGTAGCAGTAGCATAGAAGCTAGTATTCTTGACCAGAAAACATGCTTCTGTTCTCTTGTGAAGCTTCATGTTAGTTGTAGGGAAGTTGCAGCAGTACTTCTAGTTTGTGAAGCTCTTTCTTAAGTAGTTTGCTTTAAATCAGTGTATTCCTTAAAGTAAAAATGGTATGATGGTGTTCTATGATGTGACCTTCATTGCTTACTTTCATGGCTGATGTATTTGTTCTAAGATTGGGCAATATCAAAAAATGCCATTTTGATCCTATCGAATCGTCCCCACACACACACACACACACACACACACACACACACACACACACACACACACACACGTGGCCCCAAGCATTTCACTGACACAGCCGATAATCGCTAGTCAATGTCATATATTGACACCGAGTTACTCGTCTGATATCGTGAATTACCAATAATAATATCATGTCGCCCAACCCTAATTTGTTTACTCAATTTTGTTATTTGTTCATAGGTATCTCGCCATGAGAGAAGAATCTCGCAGATTGAGCAACTGAACCAAATGCCCCTTTATCCAACAGAGAAGATAATTTGGGATGAGAACATTGTTCCTACAGAATATTATTCAGGAGAAGGTACTTTTAGAAGACATTTAAAAAGAATATATTTATATTCCTGCCATATAAAACAATTATTGCCGTATTTATATTTCGTTTTACAGGTTTATGTGCTGTCATGTTTGGGCGCTTTTCCACTCCACGAAGTACGGTACTTTCGGTATGGTACTTTCGCTTTCTCATTGACTTCCGGTCGAGTACCAGTGCCGAAAGTGCCAAGCCAGCTGGGGTACTTCGGTACTTTGGGGTGGGACTTGCAAACGTATTTGCTGTCGATTGTTTATGCAAATAGCCTACTGCTGAAACACAAAATACAACCGCCATCACACAGCGAACAGCGAGAAACAAAATAAAAAGCAGTAGAAACAAAAGTATAAAAAAGTAAAATGGAAGGATGGACAAACGAGGAAACACAGGCTTTAATCGCCATATGGTCGGATGAACAGATCCAGTGGGATTTGGATGGCATGACTCGAAATAAAAAAGTTTTTGCCGTTCCGGGCAATTCAGTTTCTCTATGTTTCCCCTGTCGTGCGCTGATTTGTAGACGGTTTCGCTGTTGTTTTAATGTCTTTCTGCGAAGCTCTTGAGGTAAACAAGACATATTTTAAAACATCACATGCCTTTTCGATGTTTTTTGTTTTTACAGATAATAAATGGAATTATTTAATTTGCTGGATAGAGATATTTCAGACATCTCACATACATCTTTGCTTAAATATTAGGCGCAACATTATTTCCTGACATCCAGGATATTTGGTTCCCCCCCTGTTAAAACAGGTATACAGCAACTCTGGGCCTCGGTACTAATAACAATACTGTATTCACATGTAATAATGTACCTGAGTGATTTTCAGACATTTCCCCGAACAATGCCGCTTGAAAATCAAGAAACATAATTAAATCATTTGTTTGCTTTCAAAAGACTGAATTAGCAGTAAGCTAATTCTTACTGCTTTGATCAGCTTAGCCAAAGTAAGTGTACCTACGTAAATGTAAATGATGGCAGCATTCATGCAATTTGGATATTACTGAATCTTATACTGTGATAGAAGCTGACATAACATGACATAACAATAAACTGCATTTTCCAGCCTAAACTGTTAGTTTAATTTTGGGCTGTTTCTTTTTTAAATTATGATTTAAGCTGCGCCTTGTGACGATGTAAGTCAGAGATGGTCACTGATGATGTCATTTGGCACCGGTACCATTTTTTACGCCAGTGGAAAACCGACACGAAAGAAGTACCATACTTTTGGCACTTTATGAAAGCACCGAAAGTACGGTACCTGGTGCGGTAGAAAAACGCCCTAACACAGAGACATCTCCAGAGGTAACAGCAGTGCGAGCAGTGCATGTCACTGAACACAGACAGCCCAAACACACAGTTGGTAATGCCAGTGTGGTTTCTGATTGCTGGGAGCACAGAAATGTCCTCGTGAGAGAAAGAAGGAATGTAGAGGCGTGGCTCTGGACGGAGGCGTGGCTCTGGCACTCTCACGGTGACCATGCCCCTGGACACGCCCCCGCCCCTGCATACACACCACCCACTCAGAGGGGCCTCTGCACCACAGTTCTGACTGCAGAAATGTGGTTTTGCCTCAATGGGATCTTTTCAGAGGGGCCAGGCAGAGTCACAGAGGCCTTCCTTGTAATTTGTAGGCCTGAATGCTGAACACGCATACGTGTGTGTGTTAGCGTGTGCGTGCATGCACGAACGACACCCACGGCTTCCCTTTCGCTTGCTCTGGTCCAAGACGGGTTTGACCAAGGTGTACTCCGGCGCCTGTCCAAATAAAACAGATTGCCGGCAGTGAGCTCGACTTTCAAACTTAATTACGGCGACTGCGTTCAGCCTCGTGGAAAACCACCCATTAATCTCCCACTTTCGGAACATACATCCTGTTCCAGCCAGCCACGTGCTCGACATTTCACCCCGTACAGCACGTTTAAATCCATTCCTGTCATTTTCCAGGCGTGTGATTCCTGGAACAAGCTGGCGGTGAGGACACCTCGAAAGAGAGAGCACAGGATCATATCCGTTAATCACAATGCAATTAGGCACAATTCCCCCACGGTGACCCAGTAGGTTTTGAGCTCTCCCTGATCCCACTGGAAATATGGACAGTCTTGCTCTGTTCTGGGGTGGTTTTCCAGCTGTTACAGGAAAGGGACGACAGGCATTGAGTGGAGAATAAGGATCGGATTGGAGCGCCTAATTGGTTCCCTCCTGTTGAGACGTCAGGAACCTCTGAAGGTGTCATGGGAAGGAAGAATCTTGATTAATCTGCAATCTGGAGTCTGGTTACTTGCTCTAAAGGATCTTCATCACTGCTCTAGATTTTCATACTTTCTAAGGAAATGGTAAAGAGAACCCTTCCGGAACGTCAACCAGGGAATGTTCCTCAGCTGCTCTATCTTGCCAGCCAACTTCTCAGTCCTACCTTAAAGCGACAAGTACATATTAACCCAGTGAAACTCAGACTCCTCCTTACTGCAGTGCTCTAGATGGCACAAACAGGATGGACCATCTTTTTGCAGAAGACAGGTGTGACTTATTGGTGTTTTTTTCTCAGACAGACCATTTCAGCATGTTGTTTCTGAACATCTGGCCATAACCAACCCTGTGAACCAGAAGCCACACCTCATAGTGGCCCTTGTTTCTTCCACAGATCCAAAAAACTCATTACAGTTATGTTAAAGACGTATAGACTCTCTTCTGTGGGAGGGCTTTGGTCATGAAATAAGATCCAACTAAGATTAACACCAAATGTGCAGACAATTCACACGACAGTAGGAGATTCCACAGATGGGTTGAGTGACATCATATTTATTTTTAATGTTCTCTTCCTATCAAAATCATGTTCTTAGATGCTGACAGGGACACCTTCCCCTGTACATGGTCAGTTCAAGTCCGTAGTGGAATACAGCCATAAGCAATTACTGCCACCCCCAAGTTGCGCGGGTTGGGACAGGACTGCACCTAGATCTCCTGAGGAGAAGGATGCTCCTGACCTGACAACATGGCTTCTGTGTGACAGTGACATGCGGCCTGCCCCACACTGGAATCCTCTTATCTGGCTGGGCCAAAGAAGCCAAACATAGTCATTAGCCTCGTCTGGCATAAACCAATCACCTGGTGCGAACCAGCAGCACGCTCAGATCCATCAGTTCACAGTGAGAGTACCGATTGTGACGATTGGCCTTTAAGTTCCAAATGTGGCTCTGTGGATCAAACCCGCAATCTTTCACTCTTCCAGCGGCCATTCAAATGCGGCTTCTCAAAATGACCAACGCAGGAAACAGACCGTACGGTATACTCAAGCCTTGCACCACATGGATGCACTGGTGGGGGCCTTAAGAGTGTTCAGGTTTCCCTGGTCCTCTTTAACGCCTAACGGTGTGTGACGGAGTGCTGAATTAGCTCAACACGGGGAACAATAAGCTCAGTCGAGTGCCGGGTGGCTGAGAGTTGGCAGATGCCAGGTCCGCTGATAACCTCGGGGAATGGGAGCAGAAGAATGTACATGGATGACTTTAAAACAGGAGGATACACCTTTCAAGAAGCAAGCAAACAATGGCAGAGCAGAAAAAGAGCTACAAACTTTAAGCCAGTATCGCTCTCTTAGGTCCTGATACATGGCTAACCATCTTTATTTTGGTTGGGTAGGAGTCGGCCAAGAGCGTAATGGAATTCCATCTGCTATTCAGATCTGTCACTGTGTAGCACACAGTAAAGGTTAACAGGACGACAAGCCTTTGTTTTCATTATTTATTTGTTCAGAAAACACTTTGGTCTGGAGCAGCTTGCCCAGCTTGCAGCTTTACTGGCGCGATCCAAACACTGTTTCCAGATATAATGGCTGTCCCTCCAGGATCCGAGGGGCGTCTAGAAACAGTCGTGGTTCTCGAAGCTACTGGCAACACCAGGCAAAGGTACTGGCGATCCCAAGATCCACTCGACTCAAAGGATTCTTGACAACTGCCAGTTTAGCGAGAATAAGCACTTGAAGGGAATGAGTTTGCTGTACAGCCCTGCTCTAATGTAAGACGCTGACCTTGGAACTTACTGACAAAAAGCTGGTTCATGGGTCTCTAATTACCGTAACGATCTAGGCCTGGGGTGTCCACTCATGATGAAGCCATTGATAACAAGCATCCTCAGGCATCCGGCTGATTGTCCAGTATGGAGAATAAAGATGGAGTAGCTATGATGATAACTACTGATTTTTTTAACCCAGCCCTCACCTCTTGCCATTACCAGCTGGGGCCCAGCATAAAATTGGACAGAAGATGCAGTAGAGATTCCCAATACAAGGTGAGCATCCCAGGTGAGTCTTACTTAGTCTTTGAACAGATTTCACCCTTGTGCTAAAGGCCCACGTGTTTTGTGTTTAGCAATGGCTCTTTTTAGCATGAAACTTCATGATATTTAATTAGCCACGGGCCTACAAAAGGCTAAATTTCAGTTGATGCATGAAACTGGTTCGATTTACAGACCTCGTACGCCTCAGAGGTCAGGAGAGGAGAGGAAGCGTATCGCAATGGCCTTCCTGATGTTAGGATGTGACAAGGGTCACTCAGGGGAAGCGGTTCAGGTGATGCGACCAGTGGGAGCGCAGAGGTAGCCACACGGCACAGCATAGCTTCTGCTAAGAGAGGCTTTTAGTCACGCATAGTGATGGTGGCACCGCACACATTTTAACTCGAGCCGGGGGTCCTTTTTCAGGATGGCAGTCTGGGGAAGGGGGCGTGTTCACGGCCCAGCTGTGTACGGTTTACTGACCATAGAGAATGGTGGATGCGGGACACACAGCACAATGCACAAGGCCAAATCAAGGTTCCAGTCAGTCCAAACTGAAAATAAAGGACCAAACTGAATGGATAATGCAGATCCTCTAGTCAGTCAGTAAGGGACCACAACTGTAGAACCAGTCATCACAGCTTACGGGGGGAGCGCGGTGGATCCTGAATTCACTGTTGATGGGTGTAGGATGAAGGTCCCCAGCTGCACAGAAATGATACCACCCCACCCCCCGAAACCAGAGAAAAGATAAACAAATCAATAAGCACTTGTTCGGCTCACCTGTTACATAACAGCCAAATCAAGATGAACGACTTCAATACTGTCCCTACAGGTCATGGCGTGAAAAGTAGAGCCAAGCCTGCAAGTTGCATGGTACGCCCCCTAGTGTCTCATCAGGACAGACTGGACAGGGTCGCCTTCCACAAGAATGGCAGCTCTTTGGGGTTTATTTTCATTTTTATCGAATTCAGGCTTGCTATAAATACTATGATAGCGCTCAATTGGTACTGGTGATACTGTATCAAATAGACAATATTACAAGATCTTTTTTCCAAATATTTGGTTACTGGGAACATTGGCTTTCATCCTCTGGGACGAGCCAGGGTTTACTGTGCAGGAGGGGTTTTCACATTAGCATCCCCTACAGGCTGGAGGCAGTTAAGAAACAGGATAACACTAAAAGATCACTGTAACCTCCGAATTGACTCAATAAATATGTGTGGGACAGAGAAGAATCAATCAGTGCTGTTTGGGTGAAATGGAAACAAAGCGACTTGGAGGGAGGTGTGGTGGAGGATTCCTGTTAGTTTTCAAAAGAGCAAAGGGAAGCACAGAATGTTTAAATCGGCGTAGGTCGTGGGTAGCGAGCACTCTGAACATCAAGGTCAGGGTAGGAACTGGCATGTAACAAAAGGCCGCCCTGCCGCTAAAAGACACCACGAAAACGTGTGTTTGAATAAGAATAATGAAGCCTCCGTCATTCAGGGTTGACTGGCGCAGACCGGCTTCCGGAGACTCCGCTGTGACGGAACGGCGGGAACTCCGAGCGCAGCGGGAACGAACGGGCCGCGTTCTCCACACCGACAGACGTCTTTCGTGAGATTGCATCAGGTGGGTTTCCACTCGTCGCTGACGACAGCGTGTCGCCACGTCACCGCCGTGAGTGCGGTAGTTATTCCCCCTCCTCCCCGCCCCAGTCGTTTGAAGTCCCATATCAGATTTTACACATTTCAACTGACCACTTTGGGTACGTTCCAGACGCACTGAGCAGGTACCGGATTCTCAGACAAGATGTCCCGTTATTTGGGGGGGCGTTAAACAGAAAGTGTGCTAAAACAGGTTGCAAGACGACGAAGTTCGGGCAGCTGAAGCTCTCCACATGGGGGCGCCGTCCCTCCCGAGACGACCTCGCCCAGATCACGCACATACGTTTCACAATCCGTCATCTTCTAGCAGAATTGTGGCTACCATCTCATTATCTCTAAAACCCAGAAGCTGTGTGTTTTTTTTTTTTACAAAACGAAATAGCGGGGCTGATCAAACAGCATGCGGATCTGTGTGATTGATTTTAAATCAAATTTCAGTTATCTGCCGAGAGATTTAAATTGCGCCATAACTTCTGATGACATCAATGAATATTTCCGGTCTGTAGAGGATTAAAGTCGCGTTCTCCGCCATACGTAGCCCCAAAAAGGGGGATGGTATATTTCAGCAAATCTCCATCAAGTCTGACACACGGAGAATCAGCCCAGACATACACATACAGCTGATAAGATCAAAAGAAGCTCCTCAAAATCCATTTCACTATTAGTTCCAGGTGCCCTCCCTGCCTTTGCTCATAAAACAAACATATTACTCAATAAGATAATGGCTCCCTCGTATATCTCTCTGAGCAATAGACCCCCACCCCTCTCCCGGCGCCAAGTGACATTTTAAGCAGGCCCAATCCAGTACTTGGAGGTCACAGATTTCATAGCTTAACACGCAGCCATTTTCAGCACTGCCATTCCCTGGCGTTACCCAGAATGTACCGCCACATACCAGCCGCAGCAGCAGAAACGCGGAGTGCTTCTGAAGTTCACTCCACCGGCCACTACCTGCCAGGGAGCGATACTATTATCCTGAAGTGCCGTAATTATCTCCAAAATCAATTATAACGACCCTGACAACCCGTGCGGACGCCGTGTTGTCGGGAAGCCAAGTGGCGGCCATTAGGAACGAGCATTGCGGCATTCAGATCCATAAATAAATGACCTGGCGGAATTGGCATCAGAAAATCACAGCCCCCAGATCCCGAGTGTTCTGGAGCATCCCCACCTGACCCCACCTCAAAGACATTGGATCTTGTGGATCTTGGAAGGTTCTAGGTGCCCGCCACACGTCGGGAGTCATCCTCCACTCTCATCTTCATTCCCTGTGTTATTTGCGACACACCCTCCAATTACTCACGCATTTATAGAATCACATATACATCAAGGGGAAGGAAAGGCCAGCGGGGCCGGTTTCCGCAGCCTGGCTCCTGCCGTATGATTACACATTATATAACGGCCCGAGCTATTTGCGTCCACTTTACAGCTGCTGGGCCGAAGCCCCAGATCAGAGCCCTGGCACATCGATCCCTCTTCAGGTTACCTGGGTGGATTATGATTTAAGGAAGTGGGCCTTCCATTACTGACACGAGAACCTGGTACCTTCAATCAAATCCGGACTGAGCAGAGCCCCAGCTCTGTCTAAGCAAGCCCCGCCCCGAGACTCACCCCCACCCTCCTGGTCCACCGCCCCCCTCTTCTAATTGCTTTTATGGTGATTTATTGGGTCTTTAAAGATTCAACACACCTTGTGCATGAGGCGTTAATGTGGCTCACAGACAGCGAGCCCCTCTGAACATACCGGGGTGGGTTATCAGGGTGGGGGCCCTCCCCTGCTGTACTTTAAGGGACACCTCCTTCACTGCACTGTCCACACCAATTTCCGGCACCGAAGCGTGAGTGGGCAAGAACAGACCCCAGCAGCAAGGACACTGGACCACGGTGAAGGAATGTGAGAAGGGTGGGATGGGAAACGTGAGAGACAGGGAAAGAGGGAGATGGTAGGGGAGGAATAGAGAGGGGAAAAGGGAGAGAGAAAGAGAGACTGGGAGATGTGAAGAAGAAAGAAACAGAGAGAGAAAGAGGGAAATGTAAAAAAGAGGGAATCAGGGAGAAAAAGGGAGATGTGAAAGAGAGAAAAGGAGAGAAAACGGGAGATGCGAGAAGGAGAGACAGACAGAGAAGAGGAAAATGTGAAAAGGAGAGAGAAAAAAAGACAAAAATGGAGATGTGAAAGAGAGAAACACAGAAAGCGAGAGATGTGAAAAGGAGAGAGAGAAACAGAGAAAGAGGAAGGGCACTGGAGTGAAGGTATCACTCTAAAAGACGGCCCATTCCCAGCCTCACGTATTGTGCAGGTGAAAATGGCCTGTAAGACCGCAGGGAGCAGAACTGCGGCAGGATGTTGGGTCAAACCCTGCAACATGAGGCATCACCAGCCAGTGTGTCGGGATATGACGCCGAGCGGACCCCGATTATGGCGCCGCTTTCCTGGCCAGACGGCGGGATGTGGCGCGGGGCAGTATCATGCCTGTCGGCGATGGTGCAGAGTCTCTTCGAGTTCAGCTGTCCTGCGTTTGTCCCCTGAACGGCCTGCCCCCCCCCCCCAGCGCCTCCCTGCTGCCCCCGGCACAGAGCTGCCTTTAAAACAGCTGCTGTGGAAAAACACGGCCCATCTTTCGCAAATAAAAAGTTACTTAGCATCATTGTTTAAACAACCAAAATCCACTTAAAGCGCCATTTTTAAGTGGCGTGGCCCCTCTGTTGACATTGGTGCCGTGCGAGCGGCCCAGAGCACATGTACACAACGGGACAGCTGGGCCTCTCGCTCCAAGGTACGAATTATACAAGTCAGAGCCGACATTTTATTTGCCTTTTCACAAAGTCCTGCCCCGCGCCTTTCGGCCGCTCGGCTCGCGGCGCCGGGGGGCGTCCTGGCCGGAGATGCAAGAACGAAAATCGATGGCTTCTATAATCAATTAGTCCCACTTGTCTCCTCAGAAAGACCCTGAAAAACCTCTGTTTACATGCTGCCTAAAGTGTGCTGACTGCAAAACCCGGGGAAAAGTCACGTGTGAATTCTGTCAGCGTCTCAGAAAAGGGAAGAGTAGACATAATCGTATGGCCATAGGCCCCTGGCCTTAATCCCTCCAGCCTGTCCGGATCGACAGCCTTACAGAGGCGATAAAAACAGCGGGGAGAGCAGACACTGAGCCACAGAAGCAGATTTCTGTGTGTGTGGAGACAGGGAGAGGGTCGCAGGCTCGAAGGCACTCCACACCGGTCGGAAATTGCCCTGATGCGGGTATTTGAACCATGGAGGAGACGGGAGCGGACGACAGGATCCGATCCGCTCCGTAAACTCAGCCTCCCAGCCAGCGCCATCCGAGGGACAGCAGCTCTGCTCCGATAGTGCAAATGTCAGAGCACACAGCTAGGCTGTTCATAACAGAAAACCACGCCATTTTTTTGAAGTGCAACTTGAAAAATAAGAACGAGGCACTAAAACCAGAAAGATAAAAGGCCAGAAAAGGTACGATATACATCGAGAATTAATTGAGTTTATTGTTTCCGGGAACACAATAAACTGATGTCCTGATGATAGAACTGCAAACGAGCAGAAATAAAGGAGGACGGGGCCGCGCCAGACGTTGTCGCGAAGTTTAAACAATTATAGATCACGGTTCATTTGCTGCGTCCGGGTAATTAATCAACACCAAAAATGAAAGGAATTCATGCAGCGTGATGTTAAAAGCTTACTATGAACTGCCCATAATCACCTACTAAATATCAGCCATCAAATTCACTATAAAGCATTATAACACACAATGCCGCGCGTTTGTTACTGAACCCAGTGCAATGTGCCCCTCAGCCCAAATCACATTCAACAATAAAATCATTTGTATTTAAAACAAAATGGCACTTTTTAAATGATAAATTATTTTAATTAAATTATATAACTGTTTCTTTATTTCAAATCCATCTATATGCATATTTTGGGAAAAGAAAATTGCAGGAAAATCCTTCAGCAAGTACAAAATTACCGAGATCAGTTCGACTCGGTTTGGCCGTGAATAAAACAAATAATAGATGGGAAATGTCTGTATTGCCTGACAAATCACAGAGAATATCCCACTTTTTAATTGCTGTACACCGATATCCCACCGCCGTACACGCGCATCTGAAGACCGAGGTATCAACACGTAGCTGGTCCGCCTATATAGCGCCCTGCGTGGCCAATGACACCCACCCGCCCGGACCGGTCCGGACACTGACACCCAGCGCAGTGTCGCAGCACAACTTAGGAAATTAACTAATTACGCCGAAGCATGTGGACACGAAGCAGGAGCGTCTCCACATGGTGATTTCACCAGGTTTTACGTGTTTTTACGTTAAACCCGAAAAAGGTGACACCCCCAATAGTGCCGTATTTGGGGGGTAGGTCCCCCTCATACTTCGGACATGCCTGGGGATACATCGGCAGCCGGGGAAGGAAACACACAAGCATGAACCCGGGGCTTGGACGACCACCTCTCCGGCGAGTCGGGCTGCAGATAGATGCGATGCCAGTCTACTGTAGATGCGCTTTTACTCATCTTAAGATGTGCGCTGCGCAGATGCGCCGACTTGTTATAAAAATGATGCATAAGTCAGTGCATGAGGAATGAAAATGAAGATTAAATAAGCAGCTTTTCAAGCGCAGTGAGTGCTGCGGCGGCTGAGCGTATTACCGGCTGCTGCTCATGCCGAGCGGATCGCTTCCCGAGTCGGCGGTACTGCTTCGTGAGCCCGCTTTTAAGGTACCCGCCGGAGCGCAGGGCACCTTTCCCGTCCGCTGGCACGCCGTCACCACCGTCCCCGCCGTCCTCCCCCGGGTCCAGGCTGCTGAAGTTCCATACAACGAGCGTCTGCAGCAGCAGCAGCACGGTGAGCGCCGCGGCCAGGGCGGAGCGGGAGCGCCGCGCCAGCCTGCGAGCGCACGGAGCGCCGGCCATGATCGCGCTGTGGGCTGCGGGACACGCCGCTGCCGGAGTGCCGCCGCTCGGCTTCGGGGGGCTGCTGCGTCTGCTGGAGGTGCGGGGAGGGAGGGAGGGAGGAGCGGCGGACGGGGAGCGACTGGTGCCGCTGCTCCCTCTTGTGGCGAAACTAGCGAAGTGCATGGCACGGCGCGCTCATCAGCAATATAATAATAAGCGGATTAACTCCTAAAAACAAATTACACGTAATTAATAATTTACGGGCGAATACTTTTAGAATTGCTAATGAGTCTAATAAGAATTAGTACAAGGAATTTCTGAGGTTCCTCTAAATCAGAGGAACACCGTAGGCCGATTATCCGGTTGATTTTAATACTTCTCCGTCAAATCTTATTCCTTTCAGGCCTTCAGGTGAGGACAGCACCTGGGTGCCCCTTTTCTCACCAAGACACCAGCACCCTGCAGCTTCCACGAACAAAACGGGCACCATCCACATTTCCCAAGCTTTTCAAATAAAATCGACGTTTTTACCAGCCGGTTTAATCGCTGTTCAGTAAAATCCTCAGTGTCATGTTTCGACAGACGCATATAAATGAACTTATTTGCCACGACGGGAAAATCCGATATAATAGGATGACTTTTATCACTGCTCACAGTCTGCGATTTATTAGAAAATATATAATCAACTTGAAAACTATACTCATCAGTCTATAATAATGATGTATATAAAATCATTATGTGAATCCAGCAGCATATATAATTACACATTTTATTAAGCATTTTATTTTTCACATCTTGTTCTGGTGTTTATAGACCAGGTTTAGAAATTCGTGTAATGCGATCGCGCCAGCGAAACGCTGCACACACAGTATTAAATATTAATGCTTTACATTTTACTGCTGTTGTTTACTGCATGCCAGCGGTATGTGTGGTGTAAGAGCTCGTAAGTGAACTGCAAACTAACGAGCCAAGGCTGATGCTCGGTAAGGGAAAACGCGTAAGTGAAACAGTCGCTCTGGTTAATGAAACGAAGTACAGAGTTAACATTCACTTTTTTGGACAGCAAAACCCTGTCAGAGAGGCAGTCGTGGGATAGAGGGGGACCACGGAGGCAAGATCAGAGATGTATTGGGTTTCGCTGAAAAATCGCAAGTCAGCAAACGACCCCGGAATTTTATTGGTAGGCTACTGGTAAAAGAGGCTTGCAAGGTGATGTTCAGTGTTACTGGAGATCGTGAGAGGAAGGGGACTTGCGGGCTTTTCGGTATCCCAGTGAAGCTATGCACTGACAGTCTCACGCGGCATGGGAGGTGAGAATCAGCCTACGGATGTGGGACAGGTGGACCACAGCAGACGGCTGTGAAGTGAAGGCTGTTAGTCCTGCGCTCAGATGTGTGGAGACCTCTGCAAATGTTCGGAGAAGCGACCGGTGTGCGAGCGAGACAGAGAGAGAAAGAGACGGAGCGATAAGAGCCATGTCTGAGAAACCCATTTACCCCGCCATGCTATGCGGACATCATCTAGCACAGACTGTCATATGTTTTATTAAAGCACCCCCCCCCCCCACACGCTGCATGGAGGCGCTAAATGTCAGAGATGACAGCAGCTAGATACTTAGCATCTCAGGCGGAACTTTCTTTTAGGAACGCAGCTGGGACCATCCCTGCCCGCCCCAGGACCATCACTCACGTAACAGAGGCATGGATCGCTTTTTTTCCCACCCAAAATGGGGAATGTCACGCCATTAAAGTACTACTGACAGAAGTTAGTCAGAGTACCATCAAAGCATGAATGCCTTAATGGGTCCTGTATGAGTGATCCACCAATCAAAACTAATTAAAGCTCCAGGCTGTCGTTTGCAGAAATATATATGTTGTTACCATTCGTAGCATTAAAATAAATGCGGGGCGAGTGATAACGTTAGGCTATAGCTACAGAGCGACGACGTTAAGCAAAAGCCTCAGTTACGGCATTAACCGTGAGGAGTCATGGTGTTAAGTAATAGCCACGCTGAGCCATGTGTTTTCGCGATAGTAATGATGTTAAGCCATTGGCATGCTGAATGACGACGTTAAACGATACCCAATGAGTGATGACGTTAAGTGATAGCCACAGAACAATGATGTTAAGGAATAGCTGCAAAGCTACAACAGTAAGTGATAAACAACAGAGTGATGACGTGAAGTGGTTGCCTCACTGAGCAACAATGTTAAGTGATAGTTACAGGACAACGATGTTAAGCAATAGCCACACTGAGCAGCAACGTTAAGTGGTAGTCACAGAGAGACGTTAAGCGATAGCCATGCTGAGCGACGCTGTAAAGCAATAGCTGCAGAGCAAAGATGTTAAGCCATTGCAATGCTGAGTGATGACATTAATCAATTTCCATTGAGCGATTACATTAAGCAATAGCCACAGAGAGATTACATAAAGTGAAAGCCACAGAGCTATGCAAAGTGATAGCCATGCTGAGCAAAGATATTAAGGGATAGCCAAGCTAAGCTACATATATTGTTAGCCACAGAGCAATGACATTAAATGATAGCCATGCTGAGCAACAACATTAAGCCATAGATAGATAGATAGAAATCTTTATTGTCATTATGCATACACATAACACATTTTTTTTGTTGATAGGACTCGGCTTCAGGCAGAATACTTAAATACACAATACAGTATAAATAATAAACAGATAAGTATAGACACAGAATAACGACGTTAAGTGATAGCCACAGAATGGCAACATTAAGTGATGAACTGTAGAGCGATGATGTTAAGTGATGTCACACTGAGCAACGACATTAAGTGATAGTCATAGGGCAAAGACGTTAAGCAATAGCCATACTGAGTGATGACGTTAAGCGATAGCCACGTTGATTAATGACGTTAAACGATAGTCACAGAATGCTGTCACTAAGTGATAGCCTCATAGAGCGACGACTTTAAGTGATAGCCATAGAGCAACACTGAGTGATGACGTTAAATGTTACCTATAGAGCGACGTCATTAAGTGATAGCCACAGGGCGGCAACGGTAAGCAATATCGACACTAAGCAGTGACATTAAGTGATAGCCACACTGAGTGATGGCTGCATTTAGCAGAAGCCATATTTAGCAGAAGCATCTGGAGACAGATGGTGCTTCAGGACACCCGCTGGCCTGCAATAGCATCCCCATAAGGATGGCCAAGTCCCCCACAGACCTGCCATAGTGCGACCCTCCACAAGAAGCACAACACACAGGAACTGAACACAGCACTTATCGCCTTGCTTATGGTAACTTGTGGTCTATTAATCTTCAGGCAGATACAACAAAGTCAGAAGTTCTGCTTTGAAAAGTAGAAAAAAACGTGGCCAGCTTATCTTGCCACAGAAGTCTAACAGTTGAATAAATCAATTCCAGCTGTAGCAGGCAGACTAAGGTCAGAGGCGTCAGAACCTTCCAGAAATACCTGCGGAGAGTCTGCCGCTAAAAAGACTTATTTTTCTGCCATTCCGCGGAGCCTGACGTGAACAGAAACTGAAAAGAGAGGCAGCCTTGTGGTCTTTTGGCCAACATGGCGTTCGCACGCGCGAAGAATGAACAATAGCACGCAAGAGCGGGACAGCGGTCCCCAGGGTCTGCTGGCAGAGGGCCACAGAAATGCATGATGGGAAGGTGAAAAATGCCCGCGGTGGCCTGGGCACAGTTTCTGGAGAGAGATCGGGGTCTGAGCAATCAAGGCAATACGAATGAGGATCTGGCGATGAGGAGGTCAATCATTAAGATGGAGCAGAAGAGGATCTCACTCTCCTGAAAGAGCGCCCCCGTCAGGATTAACAGAACATTTACTGATGAATTACTCATACTGCGGTGTAAACAGGACCCCCCCTCATCCCAGCCAGCAGGACTTTGCTCTGTCAGTCCAGCTCCATAAATATTCACCACCCCCCAGGTTAGACCCTGTGGAGTTAAGCTGGTAGTCAGTGGTTATTACTATTATTTGTTGTTTGAATCTCCTTGTCATTACAGACACTGTGTGACGAGCAGGCTTGGGGGGTGGCGGGGGGGGGCGTCCGAAGCGAGCGGCTCTCACACAGATCATTGCCGTGGGTGGTTCGGACGGCGCACTGCATTTTGTTTGTTCATTTTGTTCTTGACGCAGGCTTTATTAAACTGGAAACAACTGCCGGGGTCGCACTGTTTTTCATATTTCAGAAACTGGCCTGCTGTCCCTTCAGCGCCACGGCACCCTCCCCTCCATCGAATGGTCCCGATGTCCCTGAGCAGCTTGCAGCATAAAGAGAAGAGGGGATCAGTGATGATTCAGGCCCACCGGCACCGGGGGCTTTATATGAGAATCCTTCCAGTGCTGTGACAGACCCGGATCACGGCCCCAGGTTCCCCTCCTGCCAGGACGGACCACAGCAAGGCAAGGATGTCACAGTAATGCCAGAGGCATTTAGGCAGAGAGCGGGTCAAACCTCGAGGCTCTGAGTTCCTTTGCGTGTTCCATTTTTGTAAAAAAAACCCACCTGAAACCTTCTGATGAAGGAAACCAGCAATTGACTGAAAGACTCATCCGTGGAGTTTATTGACATGCAGCAGGGCGTTGTCGCGATACCTCCCAGCTAGCTGATAATGTGACGCTGCGCCTCTTTCAGGCCGAAAATGTCCGAGTTCTGGCTGCAGATTCCCTACCTTGGAGGCAGACAGCCGGAGCATTGCTGCCCATTACGCAGGGACAGGGAAAATGAAGCACCTGCTCCATGAACCTGGCTGAAACGCTGTGTCAAGCACGCAGCCATCTATCGGCATTGATGGGATTCGCTTGATGGGTTAATTAGTAAATGTCTGCTTTACTGTCCACAGGAGGGGCAGGATGACAGTTTGTCTCTGCCGTCCCACTGGGGTGTGGTTTTCTCCACCCTTTGCTTTGCTTTAGTCTTGTACCCCTTTAGGGTCAACATATACTTGTGAAGGCGTGTCATACTACACCCCCTAGTGCCTTGGAGGAAACATTGCATCATGGATCATAATGTCAAAATGTCTCCAGATGCTCTGATGGTGAGAACACACTCCCTATATCTCACTTCCCAGACAAGTAAATCACAAACAAAGTTGCGCATTCAGCTCTGTGGTTCCTGTGCTACTTAAATACAGTAAGTGGCAGATCCAGGGACTATATGTTTGGAGGAGTGATATCCCCCTCTCTCTGTGTCTGTAATTAGGCTCCTCTGTTTATCGTGTTGTTTGGGAAACATAGATCCATGTCTCCAGTGTTGCTGTAATTGTCTGCATCACCTGACACACTGGACCATGCGTGTTTCATGAAGCATGCATCTGCTTCCAGCATCTATGGCAACTGAAAGTCAGGTGGGCTGTCTGTTTTTCTCTTATCGCTTTGCAATAACTGCAGGAAGCCCCCCGCCCCCCCCAACTGCAGTTTGATGTTAAAATATTATGCCACAACAGGTGGTCACTGTAATGCAAGCAAACACGGTCGCTCAGAGTATTTTCTTCTTCCTAATGCGCTGCTGCTAAGATTAAGTGCAGGGGGACCACAACACAGCATGTCAGGACAGGTCAGGATACAGGGCCAGGCTGGCTGTGCTCAGAGGAGGAGGCAAAGATGAGGCAAAGAGGGAGGAGAAGAAGTAGGGCAGGCACGAGGCAGGGGAGGAGGCCAGGGAGGCAAGGTGAATGGGGAGGTGTAGAGGGAGGGAGGGGAGAAGGAAGGAGAAGAGGCCAGGGAGACAAGGGGAATGGGTAGGTGAAGAGGAGGGGGTGAGGTAGGAGAAGCAGGGAGATGAAGGAGGAGCGGAGGCAGGGAAGAAGGGAGGTGAAGGGGGAGAGGAGGCAGGGAAGCAGGGCGGTGAAGGGGGAGAGGAGGCAGGGAGGTGAAGGGGGGAGGAGGCAGGGGAAGCAGGGAGGTGAAGAGGCGGGTGTGATCAGACAGGGGAGGCAGGGAGGTGAAGGGGGGAGAAGAGGCAGGGGAAGCAGGGAGGTGAAGATGCAGGAGAGGAGGTAAGTAAGGCAGGGAAAATGGGGAGGTGAAGACGAGGGAGAGGTAGTAGAAATGGGGAGGTGATGAGGGAGGAGAGGGAACAGGAGAGGCAGGGGAAATGGGGAGGTGATGAGGTAGGAGAGGGAACAGGAGAGGCAGGGGAAATGGGGAGCTGAAATGGGGAGCTGATTGAGTGGGACTGTGTGCTTCTCCTGTGTCATACCTTCCCAGCATGCTTTGATGGGGAGCCAGTATGATTGGTGGTCCTGACAACCTGGCACAAGCACAACGTTAATTAGAGAACATGATGGCGACTCGAACCCAAACCGCACTCTGCCCAGCAGCATCTGAAGGGGCTCTTTCAGAAACAAAGGCAGGGGGAGACTGACGCTAAGTGGCTCTGATGCATAGAGGTGGGAGGCGGACCGAGCTGATGTTCCAGATCTTTCTCGGTGTCACCGAATTGTCCCAGGACGCCTGCTTGAAGCAGACGCCGTCCCTGAGGAGCCTGAGCTGGCAGCCTCTGATTATCTCCAGCCTGGATAAACGCTTGTTATCCTTCTCCGCTCAGCTGTCTGGGAATTTAAAAGATTATTTATCAGCGTCTGATTGGATGCATTTCTAAGCGCCACCATTGTAAGAATGCTGCATTGTTCCCACCCACATTATTTGCAGTTTCTTCTGAAGCCTGGTTCCTGTGCACCAACATTTTGACCTGGTGGGGGAAGGGGGCTCTCCAAACACACAGCTGGCGACCCATGGGGGTGTGGGGGGCTTTCCACACAGGTGTATCATTAATACTGCTTCTCTAGACTGTCATTAGGAAATGGAGCATAACACCACTGGGATTGTCAAGAGTATAATACTCTGGTAAGAAGCATGCACTGATTACAGCACATTGCCACACCCACCACACAACAAACCACCTCAGGGATGAGAAACTGAGTGCAGCCATGCAGTAGGTGATACCTCAGCACCACAGTACTGGAACAGTGTGCGTTTTTTCTGGTGGCTGGAGTGCCAATCCTGCTACCAATACCCAAATTTTCCCTGTAAATTGGAGGACCTCCTTACAGGGCTGGATGTAGATAAACATCATGCCCAGGACAAAGCAATAACAACGGAGTAGGATCACTCCTGGCATTTACAAGATTCAAACCAGCAACCTTCAAACTGGTGGCACAGATCCCTAGCCTCAGAGCCACCACTCCACCCAAAGTGTATATAATACTCTAGAGATTATTTAGAGTATAACACAACTAGGATTATCAAGAATATTATACTCTTACATTATTTAGAGTAAAGTGCCACAGAGATTATCGAGACCATAATACTCATGATATTATTTATAATGTAACGCCACTGTTATTTTCACTCTACTCTTACATTTTTTAGAGTATAATGCCACCAGGGTTTTCTAGAGTATTATATGCAAGAGATTATTTAGATTATACCACCAAGATTATCGAGAGTATTGTACTTTTACATTATTTAAACTGCCACTGGGATTTTCAAGAGTATAATACTCAAGAGATTATTTAGAATATAACACCACTGGGATTACCAGGCGTACTATACTCTTACATTATTTGGAGTATAATGTCAGTAGGATTATCAGGAGTATTATACTCTTAGATTATTTAGAGTATAACTCCACTGGGATTATTAAAGCCAGAGGCCAGCACCAATGCCAGCTAACAGCAGCCTCTCATCTCTCAGCCTACTGAACAGATGGTCCGGTTGTCATTTTGTTGTTCTGGAGTACCTACACCGCCCCCACACACATGCACGAGCCAAGGGCGCTGGGGCCAGTAACGCGCCAGGCAGGGTCCTCGCAGAGCCGATGGCAGGCACAGAACCCACCCCATCGTGTTCCTGGGACAGAGGACAGCAGAGCCCCAGGAAGTTTTGGATGGTTCGGGCAAAAATGAGATCGGCAGGCAGCACGTTCATCTGGATCGATTTAGACACCAAGCCCATCCATTGTTCTGCAATTACCGGTGGGCAGCGGGAACACTTCTGGAGGTTCTGGAAGCTTCTGCAGAGCCAGTTTGATGTCAGGCATCATTATTGTAATGGACGTCATGTTGTTCACATGTCCTGTAACGCCTTGCAGGTGATGTGCGGGCTGAGGGCTGGTCTCCATGCCAAGCGCCCAGGACATCCACAGTGTGCGTTTGTACACAATCAGCTGTCCCTGGCAGAGAAGTTGAGACCCGAAGTTCTCATCTGCTGGAGGTGCCAGGTCTCCTTCAGCTGTCCCTCAGACTGCACTGACAGCCAGCAGCATCGCCATTATCTTGGCAATCAGTCAGGTTTCTATTTAACTGGTGAGCTGATGCCTAAATCTGACCAAATAAGAACCATCATAGAGCAAATTCAGGTTCCTGTGAAGGCAGTACCCCTTCAGCGCCGTTCAGCCATATTTGGAGTATTTTCCTTGCTCATTGTAAAGGAATATGCTCGTGGGAGTTTTACTTACACAAAAATATTCTGAGGGCAGAATGAAAAATGATTGGTTCAGAGCGATAACCAATCAGACTGTAGAGGAGGTTGGGTCCAAGCAACTAGAGGAGGCAGGACCATCCAATCGGATGTCTTGGTCCCACCTCCCCTAGTTGCTTAGGCCCACCAGAAATTTTCATTCTGCCCTCAGAACATTTTTGTGCAAGTAAAACTCTCATGAGCATATTCCTTCACCATCACACCACCTACTGGCCAAGTTGGGCACTGCTGTGGACAGGTCATCCTATATCTGCTGTACCAAATCCATGCTTTTCAAGAAAATACTGCTGGTCATTATGAACACTGTCATTCATGTTGGACGTATCTCTCCGCTCACGCAAAGGGTAGAGTGCTCAGCCAATCAGCTGCCAGCTACCTTCATTTCCTGTGATAAATACATTTGCTCCAGTTACTATTATTAATTTATTAGTACATTACGGTTATCAAAAGGAAAACAGTCATTAAATAGTCCCTCACTGTGAATGAAGCAGTCCTTGTATTCCCGCCATAGGATGCTGAGCTCGTCATGAAGGTCACGTACGAAATAGGTGACCACATGTGCAAAGGAATTACTTTCTTTCTACATTTCTTTTTATATCACACAGTCACATTTCAGGGCTCATTTTTATTTCTTTTCTGAATTCAAGAACCATGGGCTCAGTTTTATATATATAAAAAATACAGCCTTTTCGTTCCAGTTAGTTAAGTTTCAGTAAAATAACTCTCAGTTCAATATTAGCAGGAAATAAAATCAGTCATAGATATTAAAGTGTAACCTTTCCATAATCTCCATAGTTTGTGTTTACTCTGGTCATCTGTGCTTGCCTCAACCAGTGGTGGGAAAAGTTTTCAATTTTCATGAAAATACAGATACCAAACCAAAATGTTACTTAAGAAAAAGCCATGCAATAAAATACTGTGCAAATACAACTAATAATTATCTAGTTTTAAAAGCTCTTAAGTATCAAAAGTAAAAGAATTACACATTCAAATCTATTTATCTTACAAAGAGCAACCTTGTAAGTTTACTCAAAATAGTTGCCGTAAATTTGAACATTTGCAAGTTCTCGCAGATATCGCAGCGTTTGTTAGATTTTGCCTTAATTTCTGCCAACACCTATGGTCTGGGGGGCAGTTATTCAGGGGAAGCTGTGTTTCATTACCAGCCATCGGAGTGTCCAGCAGGCGGGAGGGACAGGAAACAATGTCAGGGAGCTGAGGAGGAGCATGGAGGGGGGGGGAAATAACATCGGTGTGTGTGAGAACAAAAGCTCAGTGTTAGCGCTGAGAGGGCAGGAGCCAGGGGGGAGCAGCATCACTATCACTGTGGTGACCATGACGCTGTTAGCGGCCACTGGCGGGAGGGAGGAAGGAGCCCAGACTGCACTGTGCCTGGCCCACCGCCCCCAACCAGCCACTGCTGCTAGCCATCAGGACACCCCCGGCACCACGACGTGTGTGGGATGGGGCGGCTGCTGCTGGAATATCAGCAGGAGCCCATATCATGCCGGGGGTGGACAGCAAGGCACGTGAAAAGGACTCTTGGCAAATGAGGAGTCCACACCTGCTCCCATTTTATGAGAAACCTCCCCACCTCCGTCGGGGAAGGAGAGCCAAGCTGTTGGGAAGCAATGAAAACCCTCCCAGACTCCAGAATAAGTTGGCTGACATTTATGCAGGAGGCCCTCAGTTTGAAATCTGTAATAAAGGTGCTGGCCACCCCCGCTACCACACCTCTGCTGCCACGCCCCCGCTGCCACACCCCCGCTGCCACACCTCTGCTGCCAAGCCCCCGCTGCCACACCCCCGCTGCCACGCCCCAGCCTATCATACTCTACCACCCTTCTTCCCCATCCCATTCTGCCATGCCCCATCCCATCAAACCCCACCTCCCCCT
>JAODKC010000004.1:179489-191768 GCA_026777985.1 Mormyrops attenuatus
CCCACCCAGCCACCCCTCACCGCCAACAAACTTTTACATTTTGGTGGGGGGGGGGGGCCTCGGGGGGGGGGGGGGGGGGGGGGAGTGAGGAAGATTGGGAAGGGACAGGAAGTACCACTCACCTGACTGTAAGCACCAATCCCCCAACAGCCCAACATCTTTGTGTTTACTTGGTTGTGTCTGCCGGAGTGTGTCTGGCCATGTCTGGGGCAGAAGTCAGAGCCATGCATGCAGTCGTGGAGGTTTGGTCAGTGCCAAACAACCAGATTTCTCCTATTGGGGGGGCACACAAGAGGGAGCAGGGCACCTGAAACCAGACCCCACCCCATAGCTTTCTGTACTGAGAGGTGGATAGTTCAAGTCCAGAAAGTAAAGATCCAGACCAAAATTTTGTTTCAACCAACCAGAGTACTCTGTGACTGTGACTCGTTATGCTTTTTAAGTGGTTGGTTGAAACAAAATCTTGGTCTGGATTTTTATTTTCTAGACTTGAACTATCCACCATCGGATCATCATTAATGTGTGTGATCCATCAGCCTCAGTTCAGATATGAGACAGAAGCCTCACAGAGTGCCTCCTGGTGCTCAAGCTGGGCAGTGGGGGTGGGGTATTGTTCTCCATCTGAGCTCCACTTAAACCTGGCAGATGCATAGATTGCAGATGCATGACATCAAATTGTGCACAGATTCTAACAGCACAGCGTGAGAGCAGCAGGGCCTCGGGGACAGACACAGGGATCCCTAACCTCACCGCATGTCAGACAGGGTGGAATTTAGTGGGAATGCAGGATTGCAACCTTGGCAAGGAATGTGATTTAGGGTTAAGGATTCTGGGGTAGTTTTTAATTTTTTTTTACATTTTTTACATTTTATTTATTTCACACAGACACTTTCATCCAATGCATACATTTTTTGAGAAAGCAGGATTGGCCTTCCGATCATAGGTAGCTACCCACCAGCTTTTTCAAATGCTTTATCTCGACTCACTACGTCACCTTGCCAGTTCTCCCCTTCCACCCGTCATGGGGGTGGGGTTGGGGTGAGTGTCAGCCAGCAACAGAGCCAGATAACCCCACAGCAAGGAGACAACAACCCAGGACCCCAAGACCCGGGTCACCTCTGGTCCAGGACCGCAGGCTGTTCTTTGCTGTGTCCTCGTCCTGAGCGGCACATGGTACCTTTGCTGGATTCTCACAACTGTGAGCCAAACGGACAAGCCTGGCCTTTGTGTGTGTGTGTGTGTGTGTGTGTTCCTGTCTGTGTGTGTGTGTGTGTGTCTGTGTGTGTTCCTGTCTGTGTGTGTCTGTGTGTGTGTGTGTGTGTGTGTGTGTGTGTGTGTGTGTGTCTGTGTGTGTTCCTGTCTGTGTGTGTCTGTGTGTGTTCCTGTCTGTGTGTATCTGTGCATGCACATGTTTCTCCGTGTGTGTGTCTGTGTGTGTGTGTGTGTGTGTTTGTGTATGCGTATGTGAAAAGGAGACAATAAGAACCCACTAGTGTGTGTGTGGGCAGAGAGAGCCGACGTCTCTCCACAGTGACTGCTGCTGTGACTCAGAGAGGCCCGGGTTCGAAAGCTGGAGTCTGAGCTTGGGGGTATAGGGGTCCTTTCAGGGGACGGGGGGCCTTGCTTTCAGGGGCTTGTGTTCAACGCTGTGCTCATGCTCTCTCGACCGCCTTCGCATTGAGACCCGAGATCGATGCCATTCTGAGGAATCGGCAGTGAGTCTGAATCAGCAAGGAGAGAGAAAAACAATACCGGGATTTAAAGAGCGACACGTTTATAAACCACTTGTCCCAGAGACGTCAGCGAACGGGAGAGTGATGCAAAGCCGCTTAGCCTGGCCTCTGCATTCCCCTGCTCCCTTTGTACTCGACAAAGGCAAAATTCCCTGCAGGAACGCCATCCCCTGCCCCGTCCCTCCGCCCTCAGCCTTATCGGACGCTGTCAGAAGCCTCTTTTTTCTGATTTTTCATAACTGGAATGAAGCAGCCAGTCGATCGCTTTTCTCTCAATGTCCGTCAGGGAGGATAAGTTCACGAAAACAGACCTGCCCTATCAGATCGAGGCGTCAGTGCAGAGCGTCAGACTGCACTAATCGACCGCCGACCTACGCTGCTAACGATGGAGAGGTGACCTCCTGTCCTTATTCTCCTCTCCCCCTGGCATAAAGCTGGGGAGGCTTTTGCACATCAAACATCACCTAAATGGCGTTTAAAACACATGGCACAGCTGAATCTCACACAGATTTATTGACGCAATTCTCTGTCTTGGAGCTCCTGATGGAGGGCAGCTCCCTACCTACCAACCCAGCCTGACTACACATCTGACATAACACTATACACATCTGGCCCACTGGTGGTGAACTGCCGTTTCTATGACACCAGCATCCTAGAACGACACGCTGGTGTCCCTCCTGGTGCCCCCCGTCCCCCCAAAATCCATCATGCTCCATCTCGGCAACTCATTCCAGCAGCCCTATAACAGACCCACTGGGGGTCGTCTTCTTAGCACCAGCAGGTCACTGGGGGGGCTCTATAAGCAGGCTGGGGGCGGAGCTTCAATTAGGCGTATGTGACACTGAGAGGAGTCACAAAACTGGACAGGACTTAGAGCAGCACTAGGAAGATCTGATGTGGTCAATGTTAACTTTCTGTGCTTAATTTTACCACTTCATGCAGCTTTTTCACTGGAAACTACTACCTGTCTCAAAGGTACATCAGCATGGTTCTCTTGGAGGTCTGAACTGTGAACCTTTGTGCTGGGTATTCACAGGGTTGCAGTTACTGGGTTAGGCTGTGCCACTGACACAGCATCCCCGGCCTTCAGCACTGGGGAGGTCATTCATGACAAAAATGGAAAAGCTTGTCCCTGATTTTACTTTAAAGACAAAAAAACAATCATTAGAGTGAAAGTAGAGAAAAATCTGTGTTATCTACATCTGGAGGGCAGCAGGTGAGAAGCCCATCGCAGATAATGACGGTGTTGTGACACAACGTCATTCTGATAACAGTGGTAAACACAAACACGATGAGAGCAACTTCCCCTCGGCTGAAATCAAACTCTTATGTAAGTGGGGACTGGGGAGGGGGGGCGTAATCGCTTTGTTTACTGCTCTTGAAGGTCCAGTTTGACTGATGGAATATTCTGGAGAGGATCTCTTCACCTCAGAGGAATATGACTGAACAGTGATGGACATCCAGAGTGCCCCCCCCCCACCCCCCCGATTCTGGGTGGGTCTTTTCCTTCTTCCTTACAGGAATCTCCATTTTCAGCAACATGCCCTGTTCTGCTCCACCATGACTGAATTTTCAACAAGTGGTAACAACCCAATCTGGCCGAGCCTATGACAAGAACCTGGGCCAACGCCAGGAACACAAGGCGAGTTGGACCGGCCACGGCACACACACGCACACACACGCGCACACACACACACACAAAGGTTTGTATCCATGTCTTTGTGGGGACTCTCCATTTCTATGGGAAAAACCCAAACGACAGCCTTAACCCCCACCCAGCTCTAACCGTAACCATAAGTAACCAAAGAAAATACAAGCATTTTGACGTTTTTAGTTTTTTGATTACATTCACAGATCTTTGTGGGGACCTGAAAAATGCCCCCCACAACATCAGAATAGGATATTTGTGGATATATGTGGTCCCCACAATGTAATATTAACATACCCCCCTCCACCGCAACCACCAGTCAGCTGTACTGCCTGAAGAATAAGTTTCTCAAACTCCACACAGCTGTGAGCACAATCGGTATTAATACCACATGATGAACGACCTTTGATATGAGTGCCGGGGGGAAGGGGTCATAGTGGGAGGGGCTCCAATGTTTCTGCGGCGATAAACATACTGAGCCGAACCCGACCAGACCGGACCGCAGCTGGGGGCAGCTGTGCGGCAGATCTCATCACCCCCCACGTCGGCATCCCGCTGGGGGGCTGGGTGCTCCGGCCGGAATGTCGTGGAAGGTCAGGCATCACGCTTAACGCTAAATGGCAGCGTCACATGGGGTCTGCGTCATCGTCCCCAGGTACGAACGAGGTGACCTTCAGCCCTGCCTGTTTATTCCCAGGATTCCTGCCTTCCACTGCGCAGCCTATCCTACCCTTGGCTAATTCTCCTGCTTGGCTTCTCAGCCTTTCTGCAGTCACCATATGATAGTCATGTTTGTGATGGGGCTCTGGTACCGACTCTGCCCCTACAGTACATGCTGGCTGATCACCGGCCACGGGCATCACAGACGGCACTCTCTTGTGGAGGTCTGGTCCCTCCAATGCCATAGCTGGTCAGCAATATGACCACCGGTACATCCTGATGAAATAGGCTCTTCCTGTTAAGTATTCAGGGCCCCCCCTCCCCCTACCAGTTGGTGTCTTGTCCCAAATGCACTTGGGTGGAGACCCCCGTCCCCAGGGACACCCGAAAGGACAGCAGTGGTCTGACAGCCATACAGAGACGGGGTAAACTCTGATTAATTATATTAGCCATTAAATAAACAGAGAGCCAGAGCATAATGAGAGGCAGATTGGCCGAGGTTTATTTAAAATATTCATGAACTGTGACGGACGGTTTTAATTATTGATAGACCTTTAATTAAGCAGTTTTATCAATGTCTTTTGTTAGTTCGTTATCCCCGGCCCAGAAGTCCTCCAGCGATCGTTTATCTCCAGGGCCCGCAGATGGAGACTGATAGTCAGCGTCGGATATTTTTTATTGGACGCGAGCTGATCTAGGCATCCGTGCCCCTCACAGTCCCTCCCCCAAAACAGCTCTGACTATGCCATCTGAGTCCTGTTATTGGCGGGACGATAAAGCACACAATGATCCCATTGGCTGCACGCGTTAGTTTCCATAGCAATGCCATTGGCTGAGTGCATTAGAGACTGTAGCACTCCCATTGGCTGCACGCGTTTGCTGCTGTACAGGCCAAGTGAACGATGCAGATAGCATGGGACTGCCAGGACGGAGAGGGTCCTAATCACAGCTACACCAGTAGCTTTGGCCACCCACCATGACAGATATCGGCCCCTTACTTTAGGAGATCTAGGAGTCTCTCTTTCAGTTTCAAGTAATTCTCTCTTTCAGATTCTTCGCTTGAGTGAGATCTGAGGACTTCACTGGTTTATCTCACCATCTCCAGGTGGAAACACAGAAATTCACCAACCTCCACATTCCTGTTGGGCTCGGTTAGCGTCACGTCTGAAGAGGCCACATCCAAATGCATCCAATGGAGGCATGCTAATGGAGCTGGGATTCATATCATTCCGGGCACAGTTACACAGGGAGCTCGCCAAGGTCGGCCCTCCAATAGCTATGAGGACCACCGGCCAGATAACACGGGGCTGTAAACAGCCATCGGCATTCGCGGCTGTGCTTGCGTAGTGCAGTGCCCCTGACTGCGTGCCACTTTGAATTCCCATAGATGCCCTTGAGGACATATACGCCCACCCCTCCCCCGGCTCCATTTCTGACATCACAAGATCAGAACTTTTATCGCCACACCACCTGATGTTCAATGACAGGAAGAGGTTTGGTTTTCACGTACCCCTGCTGGCCTTGCGGAGACCTGCATGCTTTATAATCACTAAGTTGGGATTTGGGATCCCAGCAGAGTTCCCTCACCATCCTGCTGAAAATACCTCAAATTCGTTTGCAACTTCCTCTATGAGACTAACAGAGAGCACTCCTAGTGGAATACAGCTGTAATGACCAGGGGTGAGTTTCTCGAAGACTTCTTAACGCTACGTCATTCGTTAGTTCGATCTTTTAACACAGAACTTACGAACGACGTAACGTTAAGAAGGCTTCGGGAAACTCACCCCAGAACTTTATAGTGCAGGTACCAGTGAGATGTGAGTAACTGAAAGTGTGGACAGTGTGAGTCTTTCCTGCTACTCAGCCAGACTCACAACTATCATGCTATACATCACTAGGGTGGATTTGCAGACCCAGGCATTTAGCTATTTTACAGATGTTGATGCTTATATGCTGCAGCTCCACCAAGGTAATGACGGTGTGTTTGTAGAGCCGTGCTACTATGGATTAAAACTACGCAAAACATTCTGGTATATGCCACCTTTCTTTAATATCACCATTCACAGATGAGCAGACTGATATTTATTTACAAAATAACAAATAGCATGATAGATAGCTCTTTCCTATAAAATTTCCCATCATGCCCTGCTCCTAGGAGCATCACCCTGACTAATGGAGAGTCATTGTTTGCTGTCTGGAAAGTAGCCTTACCTCGTAGTAAAGTGAGGGTCCTCTCAAGTCTTCATACCCAGAATTCAGTTTGATTTACATATCGATCCCGCCTGGGAAATGTTGTGAATTGTAGGCCTCAATTCACAGGGGGTGCACTAACTGGGCAGTGCGACCCCCCATACCCCAAAGTTAATCTGAGAGAAGATCCTCCCCTGGTGATGCAGCAGACATGCTCAAGTTCCCCGGGTAGACATATGTCATACATACAAAAACGAGTGACCTGTTCTTAAATAAGCAGCCAGTAGGCGGCATTATGGCTAAGGAATCAGTTTCATATTCACATCCTGTGGTGCTCCTCTGTTAATACACCTGAAAAGGCACAAATAAACATGTTTGTAGGTGGATAAGATTAGATCATTTTTTCCACTATTCTATAAATTATAGAGCATAACGGCATTAAGATCGGTTCTGATTAACAGCATTCTTACCCTAGTTGGGAATGACAGGTCACAAGGAGGTCACAGTCGGCTAAATCCAAGCATGACTGATTACTAAGCGATCGATCCCTCCTCACAGATCTCCAGTAGCTGAACCCGTGCCTCACTAGGAGGGCTAGCTCCAGCGTCTCTGGCAGATGTCTTGATTATTGTCCGGTCCAGCTGGTAGGGGGGTGGGGGTTCCGCCTGGGTTTACAATGCTTCGCACAGCCAGCGACATCAGGACCATTATTAAGAGACACCTGAAGGTCCTGCCAGCACGGTGCCAGAGAATATGAGAAAAGACGATGACGTCACTGTGGCGCTGTGCTGTTATCCTGAATGCTAGGCACCGTTAGCAGCCACATGCAGCAACACGGAAACTCACATTATCGTAGTAAAAAAAATGTGAAAAGACAGAGCTCACACCGGGTTCATATCAGTGCTCTCGTAAATATCTGTGTCATGGGAACAACAGTACCTCTCCAAGAGGAATAAACCATCAACAAGATCCACGATGTGCATCTGAGTATCGATTACATGCTAATGAAAGACCTGGCCTCTCTTTCATTAGCGCAAACTCGTCTAAATGAGCCTCACTTAAGGAAACGCTCCTGTCAGAAGCACGCGCATGTGTACGATCACTCTCCAGTGGGCCACCGTTTGGAAATCACTTACCGCCAACGAGGTCGTTTGTATCACCCGTGCAGCTCAATGGCAGCAATAAAGCAAATAATAAAAAAAACTCATAATGAGATTCTCCTTTTGGCCGGATGGCGAGAGTCCTCAGCTGTTTTCATTCCACGCCGGGTAATTACTGCTAATGAAGTGGCGGGCTGAGCCACGTTCCACGGCCTCACGGAGAGGATGTTTCCAACATCCTCACACCCAGCTGTTACAGAAACCAAAGAACAAAAAAAGTCCCCCCCCCAACTATGAATACATCCCTCTCAATGGCATCAGACAAATCTGGAACAGCCTGACAGTTCTCCGTGGCTGCTGTGCACTCATGTTCAAAGTCCAGGATGTATCAGACTCAACAGCACCTCCTGCAGGGCAGGGGTGGAACGTCTCTCCTGGCCTGGGCCTGGACCTGCGTTGGGCTGGCCTTGGTCGAGCCTCAGGGAGACTGAGCTCAGTATCTTATACTGCGCTGCCACCTCCGCAGGGTTTGGAACCACGCTTGATAAGCCTCCCCAAGTTAATCAGCTAATCAGCTTTTAAATTCCACCCTGCATACCCGGGATGGAAAGATACAGCCTTCCAATTAGGAAAAAAAAAATCTGATATAATTTTTTTTTTCCACTGTCCTGACACCCAAAGTACCTCCAGTTCATCGTTAAGTTTTTGAAACATTTCATGTGACTTTTTGAGTCAGACCCCAGAAACGAAGCCCCCCCTTTGCTATAGACCTTCCACAACGTCACGAAGGCTCAGCACCCCGTCTCCGAGCGCTCGGTGGGGTTCTGCCAAACAACAACACAGCACCGTGCCCCATGACAGGCTGGAGGCCACCGGGAACTCTGGGTAACAACCACATGACGATAATGCCCCCCACTAGCCGACAATGAGCTGTTCCCGTGCCAGAGAAATGTAAGCAACTCAGCAGCTCTCGAAGGCAGCTCTGGTTACCGCACGAACAAAACAACTCACACACAGTATTTTAAATTATGCATTTTGCTTGCGTTGTGTTTTTTTTGGCAGCTATGGAGCATTTTATTGCCATTACTGGCTACATCAGTGGACGGGAATGATAACTCGGTCCTTAATGAAAATGGTCCCGAAACAGCTTTAAAATATGTCTTACCATTGTTCATTGTTCCTGCCATATTCACTCTGACTCTGAGAAAATGATTAAAGTGACTTGTTAATGAAGTTGCCGCTTTTTTGAGGTTAAAAAAAAAATGAGAGTGTGTTTATTTTCTACACCCATGGCCCCAACAGCACACAGCTAGTTTCTGCTCGCATCAGAAACGGGCTCTAATGATCTGTCAAACGCACTGAGTGCTGGACAGATCCATCTCCTGAGAACCTGGATACTAACCTCAGAGGCATCCCCCCCACACCAGAAAGAAATCCATCGAGCTGCAGGCCTGACATCCAGAAACGGAGGCATCAAACTATGGAGAGGGGTGGGGGGGGAACAAATCCCGACAGGCAGTGTGCTGGACGGTCTCTTGGGGACCTTAATTGGTCTCTGGGGAAATGCTCTCATTCATAAACTCAATTGCAGAGCACTGGCCCATGGCGGTTTGGGAGATGCAGGGAGCCCGTGCTGCCGGCATGCGCCTCCCATTAGGGGGTGATGTTACTAACAACGCGCCGAGTGCGAGGCCCCAAGCAGAGAGCCGCTTAGGGAATTCTCTGGGAACGGGGCCACACTCCGGCACCTGTACAGCTAGGAGGTTATTCCTGCTTAACGCAGAGTGGAAGCTTCATGATGTTGGAACACATTTCCTCACATCTGTTCCGCTCGATTCGATCTGTTTCCGAGTGACGTGCTCTGAGGAAGGTGGGGTGTTACGGTGAGGCCACGTGAATAGCATCTCCCCGGCTAGGCGCGACACGGGAAGCTTCCCTGGACGCCGGCCAGCTGACGTCAGCGCGCAGCGGTGAGGGGCTCCTCGCTAGCCAGACGCATGCTGAGAGCGTGTGCATGTCTGTGGTGGGGGGTGCAGCACATCCTGTTTCCAGCCAATATTCCGTGTGCCAATTTTGGAGAAAATGTCTCTAATTACTGACTAGAGCCCTGTGGACGTGTGAGTGATGCCTTTTCATCCACAAAGTCAGGGCCCAAGGATGGTGTGCGGCTCAGCCGGGTAGGACTTGCCATCAGATGATCGCTGGTTTAAACCCCAGGGTCAGCAGAGTGATGTCAGGGACTGTCCGACCCTGCTCTCTCAAAAATGTACCTCGTAAATGAAAGAAAATGTAGCGTAAATGAAAACAGGCAGGA
Source organism: Mormyrops attenuatus (assembly GCA_026777985.1). Taxonomy (NCBI): domain Eukaryota; kingdom Metazoa; phylum Chordata; class Actinopteri; order Osteoglossiformes; family Mormyridae; genus Mormyrops; species Mormyrops attenuatus. The sequence continues at coordinate 189,135 of JAODKC010000004.1, forward strand.
GAATGGGTGGTTTCTGGTAGAGAGAGGTTTCATGAAGCATGTCAAATGACCCCCCCCCCCTCCTCTTTATGGTAAAAATGACCAACCGAGATAAAGACGCAGTTTACCTAAAGGCTTTCGTTACGCGATTTCACGCCACGGTTTGGAGTCCACCGGCTTTAGGGAGGCGTTGTGGATCAAGCGAGCCACCCCAGGGTATAACAGCAGTTCTGCTGTGGAGATCTTCAGGCCCGGCAGCGGGGGGCCGTGTCAGCCCCCCTTCGGCGCCCACAGATTAGCCGTCCTGGGATTAGCGTCCCCACTGTGACGGAAGATCTTTACCACGCCGCGATCTCCAGCATCGACACCCCGAATCTGGCCGTGTAGAGGACAGGGCGTGCACACGTGTAGCATTGCCGCGACGGTTTGTAGGTGTAAAGCAGGGTGTACACCAAGGCAGTGGCAAGACACTAGAACAGACCAAAACCAACGAATGATCAGCTCCTATCGATTGCGAAAATTTGCTCTGGAACATATTGGCATGACTAGAGGTAATGAGATGCAGCCCAATCAGAGAGCTCAGTTTCACCAACATGCTCAATTGGCCAATTCGGTGCCTACAGGGACCGATGCTATCCAACCATGCCACGCACACCGACGCGACAGGCTGTCACCGATACTCACCGACGCCCTGACGGCTTCCGATGCCCGAAAATCGGTTTGCTGTGTTCCAGGCTTCACAGGTTCAGTAGATTTCTCCGGATGTTGCGCACAGGTACACTACCAGTTAAAACTTTTTGCACACCACAGGTTTTTATCACTTTTCCATTTATTTCATAAACTACAGATTTTCTATTCCTGTTAAGCATTGGAAAGTTGAGTGAACAACTATAAATGAAAATATAAGTCAAATAAAACAAGTTTCCTTTATAACATGAACAGGGTATGTATAACAGTGTATGTCTGACATCCTATTACCTGGTTGTGTGGTGATGGGATAGTCAAATTCTAGGCTGTCCTTTAACTTTAAATGCACTAGTTAATTGTTTCATCCCATGAAACAGAGCAGTATTTAAATTTCAGTGTAGAAAGAATGCCTTGAATTTTCTCTGCTGTTATAACTGCTAGAGGAGGTTATGATATTTTCTTGCTAATAAAGGTACACAAATGGTGAACATATTTAAATTTATTTGTTAGTAAATTTGTTAGTTGTTATTTGTTAGTTTATCGTATTTACCTCATGTCTTATGTCTTATATGTTTATACTTTATACTTTTCGTCCTTTTTTATATACCGTATTACAAAGAAGAGAGAGAAACAGCATTTCGTCTCCCTTGTATGTTGTGAACATACAGGGAATTGGCAATAAAAGCCTATTTGATTTGATTTGATTTGAAGAATATTGAGTGCATTTTTAGTAAGCTAGTAAAATACTAATGTAGAAAATGTTAGTGTGTGCATAAACATTTGACTGGTAGTGTATGTGTCTGCAGTAGCTGTCTGCAGACAACCTCTCACACATCGCGAGGAAAGTGCACTTTGCGGGCCTTGTTTCAATGGCCCAGAATGAGTATTTATGATTATAATTACACTGATATCTCGATACACTTGTTTCTTCCTGGAAGGCCAATAGCTGCAGTTCGGCTAACTACCATCTCTAAATTGCTGCGATTATATGCATGTATGTGCCCTTCAATGGACTGGCGTCTCATCGAGGGTGTACCCCCATCACAGTGCCCCCTACTGTCTGGCATAGGCTCCTGCAGCTCTTCACAGTTAGATCATGTTGCCATGAGTGACTCGGCACGTCTTCCCCGGTCAGGGAGGCCGACAGCCGGCCATCAGCGGTAATGAGGGGAATCAGCGAGGGGAGCGGACCGGCGCCAGGGTGAAGGAGTAACTGAGAGCTAATGGGCCCCCTTTGCCCACCCGCCCCCACCACTCCCTGTCACACACCTGCCAGGAGGAGACAGTAACATCAGGGCTCTCTGTGTAATTAGGCGTTCACTAACAATTTGTTAACCATTAGTTAACTGTTTGTTAACTGGTCATTAACCATTCAGGCTGAGCCCCAAATCCAGCAGGCGGTGTACCGTCTCATACTGGCATGGTCACGCAAGATCACTCAAGGTCGCTCAAGAACATTCAAGTTCACTCGAGGTTGCCGTTTTTCGTTAAAGTGTACATCAACATGCCGGGATGGTGGGGTCTGGCTCCGCAGTAAGATGGGGCCTGGCCACACCACAGGGCCTCAGGGCCGAGGGGCACTCTGGAAACCTCTCATGGGGTTATGACTTCATCCCATAGACGTACTTACCTCTCATTCCACTCGCAGAAACCCCCTACTGATTATTACCCCCCCACACTCCATGGGGTAGCTGCCCCTCCCTCCACACTAATTACACGTTGGTGGCACCTGCTGGTCGGCCCGTCGCTGATCACAGCTGCCGTACATGCTGGATTCAGCCCCCGCGGGCGTCCTGGTTAAAAATACCCAGCCAAATGACATCTTGCTAATAAAGGACCCCCCCCCCCCCCCCCCAAACAAAAAAAACACCGGAAGGGACAGGCGGGGGGACCCCGGCGGACGAGGCCCGCCGGGTAACAGAGCGGGGGGGTACAGGGGGGGTGGGGGGGCGCCCGCGCCCCAGGGTG
>JAODKC010000004.1:198592-212540 GCA_026777985.1 Mormyrops attenuatus
GACACTCCAGTCAGCATCCACCACACCCCACTGAGCACAGGACCAAGACCAGCTACTCGGGGGTGGACTTATTGTTTCTGGGGCCCCAAAAAGTCACTTTGCCTCCCCCCCAGAGATGGTTCAAAAATGAAATCAGAGGCTTGTGAGCTGGGTCAGAAGATAGCATCTAGCATCTCCTAAATATGGAACAAATTTATTTAATATTCAGTGTAGTGACTGTTTGTGACTAACAGGGGGACCCCGAATACCGAGGGCCCAACACAAATGCATGGTTTGAGTGGTGACTACTGCAGCTACAGGGGACTCCATCAAGAACCGTCCGGAAAAATGAGCCAACATCATGGCGAGCTGCCCGAGGTGTGGTGCTGAGGATCTCATTCCCGCCAGAGGTGTGGTACTTTCCGAAATGAGAGGAAAAGGGAACTGAGGCATTTGGTACGACCCGCAGGGGGCGCCAGGGTGCCAAGCTAGGTGTCATCAGCTGCCCCATCTGCTCCCGGCAAGTTTTACTCTTGAAAGGCAATCGGCAGCAAACCTCTCAGTCTTGTTCTTAACGAGCTGCAGCCCAGAAACTTCTCCCAGCCGCACCGTTGACTGCCACCCTCCCCAATTATGGCTCCCGGCCCGCTCCGACTGTCCCCCTGCAGTCTGGCTCTGCTCCTTCCTGCCGGCTTGTCCACTCACCAGCATTGTTAATTATGAAACACTGAGAGGAGTTAGCGAGACAATGCCGCAGGCAGGTAGAGCGGGGTTGAGAAGCAGCACCCCTACCGCCATGTTTGCCTGCTACCCATACAGATGACGGAATGGGACCCCATTTACCCTGACAGCCTGCTGTTACAGGCCAGGAACCATACCCTGACTACCAGTGTAGCCCTGTCTAAGATCCACAGCTCTGAACCTTACATGATTTGCCCCACAACAGCCGCGACGCGCATATTTACCCGCAGCAGAGAGTCAGTAGCAGAGGGAAAGGCACCCGCACACACTAGCGGTGCGGCGATAAGCCGAGAGAACCTGGGACGCCAGCGCAGTAACAAGTACTGACAGCCAGGGGGAGCCCTCAGTAACTCTGCACCTGAAACAGGAAGAACAGATTTCAGACCAGGTTCCGCCAATGCTTCATTTAGGATGCTCGTCAGTCATGCAAGACAAAAGCAGCTTTCATCAGAAGTAATGAAACTGATTAGTTCTTGAGATGACTCAGGCGGGGGTTTATGTTAGAGGGTGACACGTCCCTATCCCAAAGGAAAATTCCCATCCCATCCCAATCCCAGGGGAGGGGCAGGGGATGATTTTAAGATTGCAAACCTAGCTAATCAACTAGGCTATGGTTTTGCAAGTGTAATATCGCAGTAAGACCACAAACACAACTACAACCATGCAGCAACACTCCCTGCAACTGAATCCACACCTGCCATGCACATATTCTAACCTGACACACAAGCACACCTTTCTGTCGCTGTACGACTTTTCACCTCACACGCAGTGCACACGGCAGGTCTATCGCCATGCATTCGCAAATCGAAAACTATTCTCTTACCTTCTGTGTTTCGCCTCACACATGTCTGGTGAGATAACGTCCATATTCCTAACATTTCGGTTTTGATTTTTTCCAGGAGAGAGTCAATATGGAAATTGAATCAGCCCCCCCGTCTCGCCACACTGACCATTTGCAACCTGAGTTTCTGGCTAAATAAATAGCTAGGGAGTAGCATTGAAAGATGCTAGCTAGCTAGCTGGTTAGCAGAACATGTCGCTTCAGCATCTCCTAAATAAGGAACATGATTATTTAATGTTTAGCGTAGTGACCGTTAGTGGCCATCAGGGGACGCAAACCTTGGGGCCCCCACAAAAATGCCTGGTTTGAGTGGTGGTGAATACCACTGATGGTTACACCTCTACCCATGAGACAGTTTTGACGTCAATCGTGTTCAATGCAGGGTCTTCCTCCCACAGAAACCAGCCGGCGTTCTCTTTGTCCTCACCAGGCCCGGCTGGTTTTGTCCACATCTCTCTCCTTGCACTCGCTAATATCAGATGGGAGAGCCTCACTGAATGCAGAGTCCACAGTGCTGTGTGCTGTCCGTCTGAAAACGCGCTCCAGACAACCCAATAGCATGGGGAGAAAATATACAAATAATGAAAAACGGGAAAAGAAAATTGTTCCATGAAAAACACCTACGAGCAAAAACAACCATTTCATGTGAATGTATAAATTAATTTAGCGTTTATTCCATCTGGCCCTGCGGAAATCCACACATTGATCGTTATGTTCATATCGAGGTTTGCATGCTCGTTACATTTCAATAAGCAAATTCTCGAACTCAGCTGAAATCCGAGGGAAATTATGCTGTTGAAGCATCTTGGCCATGGTGGGACTAGGAAGTCAACGCAGGACAGCTTGGCCCTGGAACCACCATAAACCTATCAGCCCTCTTCAGAGACGGCAGCTTGTTGGAGTTGGGTAATTGTGTCCCTGCACATAGCTGTGTCTCTGTAACTAGCAAACGGTTGTAATACTGACCCCACGTACCAGCCAGCTGAGGATGAGAGGGGCGTACGGGGGGGTGCTGAGGTGCTACAGTGTCTCTGTGCTTGCTTCACAGTTCGAGGGCTGGCGTTTTGAACCCCTTCCCTGCCCTGTGTGTAAGGGGACGTTGTGTTTTGACGGGTTTCTTCCAGCTGTTCCGCTTACCTCCCTCGGTCCAAAGACAAGCACTTGAACAAGATGAACTGGCCTCTCTACATGACCCGCAGCGTGCGTTTGCCCTGTAATGGAGCAGAGGCGAGGGTTTAATTTGTTCCCTTTAGAAGGAAAGTCTTAGCTTAGTAGACTAATCCTCATGGTTACACTCACAGACAGGAGCGGATACAGCAGTCGGTAAACAAAGGGATGTGCGGGTTTAACCGGCCTGATTTACAACGGACGGAACCACTGCAAATGGCTAAGGGGGGTGAGCAGGTGCAGGGGAGAGGATGGATGGAACCACTGAAAATGGCTAAGGGGGGTGGACAGATGCAGGGGAGAGGCTGGATGGAACCACTGCAAATGGCTAACAGGGGTGGGCAGGTGCAGGTGAGAAACTGGATGGAACCACTGCAAAAGGCTAACGGGGGTGGAGGGTCCTGGGGACAGGCACCCTACTCCTCAGCAGCTCTTCGGAACATCAGGAGAAGTTAAGGAAGCACCAGAGAGAACTCAACTGGAGGCATGAGGGAAGGGGGCTGTGGATCAGTGCAGGGCTTTCTCAGCGCTAATTAGCACTTACTGGTGAGCTTCTCCACACTAGCGGTCTCTAAAGGGAGGTGGCCTCATGGTCTCTCTGTTCACTTGCTCTCTTCAACGTGGTTAGAGGTCAGTCATTAGCAGAGACGAGGAACAGCGCAAACGGCGGGCCGAGTTGATGATAACAGCACCGATGACGTTAATGAGGACGGAGGGTGACACGAAGCGGCCCGTGAGGAGAAGCGAAAGCCTGCAGAGAGAGCCCTCACAAGAGCCTTAATTAGGATTATTGCTCTGATTCTGAGCCTTCAGAGCACCCCCCCCCCCGCCCCAGTCTTCAGAGCGAGATAATGCTGGACACTAAAGCCCCCGGGGCACCATCCAGTTCCACTAATTACGTGGAGGTAATCAAGGTGGCCAATCATCGACCCTTTCGCTAACCGAGTGCCATCAATTAAGCGAGAGAATAAGCTGTGACAGCTCTTACAGGGAACCTAGGATCGTCCACATTCCACAGGGGCCCCATGACGACTCGAGTGGCAGAATATCGTTTCACCGCTTTCCCCAAAGAGACTTACAACTACTTTGATGTAACGATGATCCACAGGCTGTATTATGCCGCTTCGCTATGTAGCGTCGTTGTACTGACGCAGCAGAGATGTTGCAGGGGCTGAATTAGCATGTAGCCAGAAAGTGAGCCAAAGTCAAACATTCCTTTGAAAAGGCTTAGCAAACGTAAGCAATTAGCAAGTTTAGCGTCGTCAGCATTTAGCATGTTGCGAAGACGAACTCCGCCGGGCAGGAAGCCGCCACGTGACATTGGACCGCTCACAGGAAATGCTTCTATTGGTCTGAATGGTTCCCTAATAGCTGGATTTGGGCCTCCTCAAAGGGGTACCCCACGTGGGCTGTCAGTAGCTAGTGGACTCGGAAAAGCAGCTCATGCTCCCGCTGGTGGCTCACATAGCCGATCTCCTCTCCTTCTGGATGGCTGGACACCCACAGGAGCAGGTGATGGACAGCCACCTATCAGAGGAGGGGGCGTGGTGATGGATGATGCCACAACACCAATCACACACAAGCAGCTGCCAAAAACACGACAGCCTCCGACTCCCACGTTTGCTACCCAGACATTGCTCCGCGGTGTCCTGCCTCACATTACCGCTGGGCCCTTTCATTCCATCTGCTCCAACAAAAACAAATCAGAAAATATATCCCAAAGCAACTCAAGTATTACGGACAATATAAGCACTGAGAGGAGGCGGAGAGAGTTTGGAAAGACCCCCCGTTTCCCCCATTTCCCATGTTACGTAACCAGCGAGTTGTTCTGGAACTTTCCAGGTCATCACAGCAGCACTAAGCTATTACATTCAAACGTATGCCGCCACGATGCACATGGCACCGTACGCGGAACTTTCCGGGCTGCGTTCTCGGCCCTGCAAGATGGTGAACGTCTCCAACGGACATTTATTCGTGTAGATCGATGGGGGGGGGGGGGGGCACACTCATGTGTGGATCTTCCGAGACAGTGACCAGACGCCATCCTGCCGAGAGCCTCAGAAGGGTGTCTAGGCAACCGGATAATATAAAATGGAAATAATGAGAGTGCATTGTGTTAGCGCTGTATTAACGACACGCTGGCGCTGCACTGACGCTAATCGCCCGTTAATAGACTGGTAGCGGGAATGCAGGGGGCGGTGGTACATCCTAATTGTCGCTTAAATCCCGACGCCCTTCAGGAAGGTGTTTCAGTCAGACCGAACTGCCACTACCAAGCTTAAGAGCACTAAATAAAATCCCAAACCTCCTCCTCAATCACACTGACCCAGCAAACGTGTCAAGTCCGGTTATAAGTTCATTCACAACAGCACAGATTAGACCGGCACACTTCCTGTGCCCGTCGGCCTTTGTCAGATCCAACAGTCACGCAAAAATAAGGTGGGAGGACAGGTGGTCTTAAGCTGTAGGGTCTCCCTGTCGCTCCCCATCAAAGAGCCGTGATTTTCCATAGGCAGGGAACTCCTGGAGCATGGGCTGAATGAATGCGGAGCCAATTTCCAGGGATACAAGCCGACTGACTGGACTTTACCCCTGCTTTTCCGATGCCCTTACCTTATATAAAGACAGGAAGTGACACTGTTTACACCACTGTTCATGTCGTCATGGAAACCTAAAGACACGTGACAGGTGACTGAGAAAAGTGGTTCAAAAAACAAATTAAAAGTCTTAAGATAAAACTTGAAATGAAGTAGTTTTGCTGTGTATGCATTCCCCTGCCTTACTCCTAGCTAGCGCCAGTTAGCGCCGGTTGTCAGACGGGGGAGCTGTATACGTGACAATTTAGGTAGCACCAGCATCACAAACACAATCAGGCAGCCCTTGTTTCGTCTGGCCCCGTCTCCAAGCTGTTTGCCCCCTCCGTCTGCGCCGTAATTGAAAGCTACTGTGAAAAGGGCAACAGTTCAAGACTCTGGCTATGGCCACGATACCTCACTCTAGAGAACCAGCCGGTTTGGCCTACCGTTACCATGACAACCCTCAGTCCGGTCACCATAGAAACGATGCTCTTTTCAAGCGAGGGAAGAAGATGCAGGAGAAACCCTTCAGACGTCTGAGTCTTTCGCTTCTTTAATAAACATTCAAAACGTGCCTTTCATTCGAGATTTCGAGAAAACCAGGCTAGGACATTCATTACAGAATGCTCTTACTCACACTTGCATGAATTCATGGGATTTCAAAAGGACATTTAATACATAAATTCGAGGGGGATTAAGAAAAGAATAAAATGATCAATTGCACCTCCTGCCTAAATAATAGAAAGCAATACTTCCCCCAGTGCAGCTCTCCTTTTAAACAGAGCCGCAGCATGGCTGTAAGTCATGTAAATGACCTGCCAATCTCTGATGTCCGTCCACACAGGATCGATCCAGTACGGGCCACTGATCTCCTCCCATCGATTTTTAGGTGGCATCAACAAATGCCGTTTGTTAGCGTAGCTCCATCAGGCTAACGCATGTGGAAAATTCCATCGGAAAGCCGTGCTTCATTGTGGGCTCTGTAACATTACGGCCTATTAAGGACACAAATCAACGACTAGTGTAATATAGATTTTCTTAGCGCGTGATGGCGACGTATTAAACCAATTTGAAAGGCACAGCCTGTCACATATTGGGTTGAGCGGCGAAGGCAAGCTTCGGCTAACCACACGTGTGGTCAGTGAGTCGTCTTGCCATAGAAATGTCCGGAAGAGAGTTGAGGGAAAGCAGGGGTGCTGAACTTTCACCTCCATGACCTCGGGTTTGATGGAGGCCAATAACTCTATCAACAGGAGCATGTTGTGCCTGGACGAGGGCCAGGGGGAGCCATCTCTTTATATTCCCGTGACTTAATGCACAGTGGCCCCCTGGTGGACAAGAACCAAACACACAGAGGAGGCTGAAAAGACAATTACAATTCCTAACCTCAGATGAACGCTTCTCGGCTGGAGTTTCCTCCCAAAATCACTCCCGTTAACATTTTTAATTCAATAACTTGATGTAATGTGTGACTGAGTGGGTTAGGCTTCTACGCCTGTAATCAGAAGGTTGCCAGTCTGAATCCCACGCTTGACAGAATCAGAATCACTTTATTTCGCCAAGTATGTTACACAGACAAGGAGTTTGCCTTGGAGCGTGCACACATGATTGGCATGTAGTATATTACACAAGCTAGATAAGTACAGATTATTTACATATATTAAAGGAAACTAAAACCTAAGTAAAGGACAAAAACAAGAATATGACAGAACAGTCCTATCACTGTTGGGCTCTTGAGCAAAGTCCTGAACCCCCCCGACAAATGGCTGAACCTGTGCTCTGATCCCAGGCTTTACTCTTACATGTATTTGTGTGTCTTACAGGACAGCAAGATGGGACATAGGAAATGAAGAATGGAAATGCACTTGTAGCAATGGCAGATAAAGTTTATTTTCTGCTCCAAAGGGAGCCATGCCATGGGTATAGTATACTTGGCCTCACCTTGCTGGGTCCTGCTGGGGGTCCACCGCATGACCCCAAATCTCCACAAGGTGGATCTGCAGACATGTGGTTGTTATAGACAGACAGACTGTCGGGGAGACAGAAGGACAGAAACAAGGAGACAGACAGACAGACAAGAACACACACAGGCAGACAGTTAGGGAGACAGACAGACAGTCAGGGAGACAGGTAGATAGGCAGGGAGACAGACAGACAGACATGGACACACACAGGCAGACAGTCAGGGAGAGAGACAGACAGTCAGGGAGACAGGTAGATAGGCAGGGAGACAGACAGATAGACAAGAACACACACAGACAGACAGTCAGGGAGACAGACAGACATTCAGGGAGACAGACAGACAGACAAAAACATAAACAGACAGACGTACAGACAGTCATACCGATAGACAGAATGCCACATCACGCTCCCTGCTACCTGAGGATGATACCGCCACACTGTAATTCCTTTCCTTTCACTTGCACCTGGAAAATTAATCACAGAGCACAACATGATATAATATCAAATTATTCAAAATGAGTCCGAAATTAAGGAGTTCCAGTCCACAGATTTAGACAAACTTATCAAATAAGAAAAGTGTCCCTCTCGGCGACTACTGGACCACACCTGCGGAAGGCCAGGGCTTTACCACACAAACCGGGCACCACACCTGGCTGACCTGTGAGTGTCAGCCAACACAGATTTCACAAATCTCCTCAAAAACATCCTGAAAAACAGGAAAATATGATTTCATTCTACTGAGTCCACATATTTATTGACATAATTGTACTCATATTTTTTGTATTATTGACTTACTATTTAATTGTACTTTGTTTTCAGCACGTTAAGATATTCATTATATAGTGTGACTGACTGTTTACTACGCAAATTACAATAAACTCTTAAATCTTGAATTTAGATATTTTGACGGTCTAGGGTGAGTTCAAGAAATTCATCTCACTCATCCACTGGTCTAATTAGAGAGTGGAATAGACAAAATGATCATTCTTGTCGTATAAATTTTTTATTACACTCTGGTCTAATAAAAAAAAATCACTAACCAATCTAAGAGAAGGAATCGCAGACCTCAGATCACGAATGAGAAGGAAGTGTGAACATGTCGGCTAATCAACAGCCTTTGTCTAAGGTGTTCATTTGTTTACCCCATTTCCAGGGACTCATCTATCTTCCATAACCATTATGAGGTACAGGGTCACGCTGGGGAAGTATACTTTTAAACTTTCATTCTGATGAAGTTTCCTGAGATCATAGAGGTTTCCAGGGCAGAAGCTCAGGTCTTGTTTACAGTTCCTCCTGTCAGGAACAGCCATCAGCTCCATGGTGATTAACAGGTGACCCACAGAACAGGGGAGTAACTCAGAGGAACCAACGTGGCCTGGAGCAACTTGAAGAACTGAAATGAACAGGCTGGTGGGCTGGGGGAGGCAGAGAGCGCGAGAGAGACCAATTTGTCAAGAAGGAAGATGCTGCTCCCGTCCCAGAGGCCGCCCACATAGTCTCGACTCATCAAGGCAGGTGATGACATCACTTCCTGTCAATCGGAACGAAGAAAACATTCAAGACATCTCTGTTTTGCAAGCCCTGCTTGTAATCTGTACTCCCCCCTGTTGTTCTCCACATTGTTGTGGGGTTAATTCTCCCTTCGCTTTTTTCGCATTCCTTTGCACAGTACATTCCAGAAAACAAGCTCGCAGCACGACAGTGTATTTCTGTGATAGATTTTGTGTGCTGACACTGCAGAGAGGGGTCTGGTATCCGAGGCACACATGATGGGCCCCAAACAGAACTCAGATGCTCACAAAGGCTTCCAACCACCACCTTACTACAAAGGATGGGGGGTCGTGTGGGACACGGCTGCCGGAGGGGGGCAATGCAGAGTATGCCTCTCTCCTCATACCTGCACTCATTTAACATGCTCATTTAACGCTCAGCTAGCCACCCGACAACTTTCGGGAAGCCTGTGGATTAATGCTTTTTGTCTATGATCACTGGTAATGACTCTGCAGACTCAGGAAATGAAGTCATTGCTAATTGGAGTATTTTTACCAGGACTAAGCAGGATGAGGGTGGGAGATTTGTTGTGTAATCCCAGAGCACACCCTGGCCAGCAATCTCCAAAGGACCCAAGTCTCTAGCTGCAAAATGTGCTTCAGCATTTGGTCAGATCACATCTGCAGTATTTAACTCTGTGATGTGCTGAGTCTGTGCTGGTGTTCTAATAATTAAGAATTAGTGACAGATCGACAGGTGACTGGCACATGACAAAAATCACAAACACACACCAATGAACTGATTCAGCACAGAGTGAAACACGGTATACCTCTTAAAGGGCCGGTTCACCTTCTGGAAACCTCATCCCGATTGTGCCTCAAAAACATTGCAGACCTTGATAGAACTGGCCCACACGTCTAACAGGAGGAGGTACAAGGGCCCCATAGGGGGGGGTTGCTGTTGGGCATCACTTCCGCCCACTTCAACCCGACAGGATCCGATAATGTGGCCAATGGATGTATTTAATTGGCAGGTTGCGATAATCTCACACGCCATGGGTTTCAGTACCTCGGCCCACTCAGGATGGCCTCATTAGCGTGTTCACTGTTCCTTCCCTTATAAATGACCCCCCTCCGCAGCACCATCCCACCCTCTCCACAGCTTGGCCCCTGGCTCATCCCTGTAGGCGACCTGATAACACAGACCCCCATAACTCACAGCCTGTTCGATGGCCACACACCAACAAGTCTTTTCACACTGCAAATGTTTTGAGGTAAAACACCATATCTAGGTGAGGAAGCACTGATTATTCAGTGTTAAAAATGAATGATTTATACAAACGTGACAAAAGCAAAAGCATGTCTCCTGGGCAACCATGTCCTGATGGATGCTAGCTGAGGGTATCTCCATGGTGTTGGGGTCTCTCTTTCAACTGCTGCACAAGCCCCTCCCACAGAGCACCATGTGACTTGAGTTTAAAGAAGCTGACTGGCCCAGCAGGGAGTCAGCAAGGTAAGCTTATGGCAGTTGGTGTTAAAGACATGCAACCCTAGTCCTGGGTAAGAACAAAAATCAAAAGGCATGACAGCAAATTTGACAGGAACCTTCAAAAACAGACCTTACCAGCTTCTAGACCATATATTTGTTAATTCCACAAGGAAGAGTGCACAGACACAAACTCTCTCTCTCTCGCACACACACACATACACACACACATGAAGGAACTGCCACAGGAGTGACAACATAGATCATCAGACAGTACTCAGTACTCATGGTGTACTCTGTACTTGGGAAGGTACTCATTGTGTACTCAACACTTAACCGTGAGGGACAGTAATCCCTCACTCTCTTCTGTGTTTCCAAGAATTCCATGGGACAATGGGGTGATAGTGTGGTGGGGGGGGTGAGCAAGACAGAAAAGAAGGAGGTGAGGGGTATGGAGATAGCAAGGAAAAGCTCGACCCGTGAGTTACAGCTTTAGAAGCAGGAAAAGAGAGATAAGTGAACAGTAGTCCCTCTGCTCACAAGGGACACCAGGCCTGGAATGAATATAAAAACCAGGGAAAGCATGAAAAGGGTGAACGTGAGAAGAAGAGTAAAGACAGGCCAGGCATTTCCCCAGAAGCACAACCATGCTGCCTCCAGGCACCTCCCTCACACAGTGGCGCTGCTCACCACCACCATGCTGAGGTTTGGCGGCTCTCTACTGGCCACAAACAGTCACTACACTAGGCGGGCTCCAAAATGATTTTTTGAGTGGAGCCCCAGAGGTGCTACCACGAAGCGGTCCGAACCTCCTCAGGCGCTCGGGACCATCTTCTCGTGGGGGGGGTTCGACAGCCAAAATGGCATGCATCCCCGCCGACGGGCCACTTGAAACGTCCTCTCGCTTTTCATCCGCAATTCTGCACCATTATCTCCGCCAGCATCAGGCAGGAAGGCAGCCCTCAAAGACCCGGAGAGGTTTACTGATGTGTCAGAAGCTATAAAGTGCGTCGGATCAGATATGCATGCCCAGTGTCGTTAAAAGGCATGAATTATTCATGAAGAGCAGTCGATGGCGCCGGCCGCCGCCCGGCACTGACCCTGAGCACCGAGATGGGGCTCCAGGGAGGCATTCATTCTGATTAGATCCACCCCGCAGATAAACAGATAAAGCACAAATCAGATCCGTCCGTTCGCCAGGAAGGTTACAGTTAACGGGCATCTGCAAAGTAGCACAAATTGCATTAATGGCTTGTAAGCAAATCAGCACCCTCCGCCGATGCTCACATGTTTCCTTAACGTGTCAATGTGCAGTTTAGGGTGGCAGAGAATCAGCTCCGAAATTGGCACCTGACCTCTGTTCTGTACCAAGGGCCTCTGGCTGGCCCTGGGCCCTCGCACCCCCCTCAAAAAACAACCCCACCCCCTGGACCAGGCCAAACCCCGCAGCAGATGTGTGCCATCTTATTTGTTTTGGAGAGGAACGTAAAATACAAATTGGTTGTAAAATTGCCTCGTTGCTCCAGGGCACGGCCTGGCCACCGGCCATCTGCAGCAGATAAATTAGCGGGATCTGATTACGGCATGATTCGGACGCTGTCAAAGTCTGCAGAGGAGCGGAGTAATAAGGTCAGTGCATCTGGGATGGGGGGATTTATATACAATCTGTCCCCCTGCTCTTTAGAGGAGAGGAGTCTGCCCTCTGCTGGCTGGGCATTGCAGATCAGCACCCAACAGGCAAGTGACCAAAACAAGGTAGTTCCCATGATCTTAGGATGGCCAGCCGGAAGGACACAGGCTAAAACCGCCTACATCCAGTACTCACCTGAATCTACTGTCCCCGGTAGTGGGTCTGATGCCCCCATTTTGTCCGCTATTGCCCAGCCGCTGTTATAACCTCTCTCCAGCCCATCACTGACAGAACCTCATTTCTAACAAGCCAACCTGGGTAAACAGGATGGTTAAATAAACTCGATGTGTGAGGGTCCAGGGGATGCCCAGTAGCTGTGGGCAGGAAGCATAAGTAACAGCAAGAAATGGACCTGACATCTCATCCTCGGTTTTACCCCAATAACACGAAGTAATCATAAAGCTGGCTGAGACAGATCTTACTACAATGAGTACCATTGCAAACGTGCACTTTTCTGGGGCGATTTCGATACCCAGCATTGTTTAACAGGCCCCGCCCCTTGGAATGCAGAAGCCCCGCCCTAACAGACACACACAATTGATATTAAGCCCCAAGCACATTTGGTATCAGTAATAATATTGCCTCTGCAGCATCTCTCCTAAAAGAGACTTGCACGAGAGGTTACCATGGCGGCCAGGGACACGGATATGCCATGCACAAGCTGGGGGGAGGCTGTGGGGCCTCGCAGAAAGGCAGTACTTTAATGTGAGTGTTGGGGTAGGGGGGGAGTGGTTTTGGGAGAGGTGCCGGATAAACGGCGATAATGAAGCAAGCACTGCCCTCATTTTTAGTGCCGGGGGATGTAAACTGTGATCGGAAAAGGGGGGGGGGCTCTTTAATTCCGGCTTTCTAAACACTGGGTAGGAGTGCAGACACATTATTAACCGTCTTCATTCAATTAGGCCGCCGCTGCAGCCTCTTTCTGTCTAACAGTCATTAAAAACCCCTGCAGAGGCACCAATAGATCCTATTAATTGCGGCCGGCGCCGGCCAATTAGCTCGGGCAGCACTGGCGAGGCCGTGGGGGCCGGAATGGGCAGCATCGACCCATTTCCCGTGCGCCCATTCACCACCCTAGCCCCCAAAACCCAAAGACCCAGGCTACGCTCCACGACTCCCCCTAGAGGGTGTGTTCTGTAGTAGCTTCTGGCCTCCCCCTATTCATACCGCATACAGCAGGCGTCCACAGCGGTAAGGCCGCTCGGCAAACAGGGTCAGTACACTTGACACAGTTCACGACAATGACGTTGAGAAATGTGTAGCCTAATTCCACTCACCACCAAGCCATGACATGTGACAGCAGTGTGTTACATCTATGGAAAAGTTCTATTTTAAAAAGCTCTCAGCTGCAATTAAAATGTCTAAAGTCATTTCTTGTGCCGCAAATGAGCTGCTAGTTCACTGGAGGACAACTGAAAGCATAACAACAGAAAGCTGCGCATGTACACGTGTCCAGATGGTTTGATTATACCTGGATGAAGACAGTGGCCACGTGCGCTGTCTGCCGTGGCATATGTACCTCAGGCGAGTACCGGGATGCTGCGGAAATGGCAGCGTCCCCCAAAGCCGCGTCGCATTCCCGCAGAGCCGGATTCCGTGTCCTATCTGTTTTTATCATTATTATCATCATCGTCATCATCATTTATATTCTTTTATCATGAAAATCTTTTAAAACCCCCGAAGGCAGCCACTGAGACCGCGCTGAATTATACTGCGGCTAAGCCCTCATCAAATCGGGTAGGAACCGTTCGTGTGGGCGGCGGGCGCGTTGTCGCTATCGCCGGGACAGACGTCGTGCTGGGGACCCGGGATTAGCCGTACTGAAATGAAGACAATGAGCCCCGAGGAGTGCAACTGCGCCCCCTGGTGACAGAACAGCGGCGTTCAAATAAACGGGCACATAGAAATGTAGGCTTTAAACATGAAGTCAAGGGCCGGTTGGGTCGGGGGGGGGGGGGGGGGGGGGGGGGGGGGGGGGGGGGGGGGGGGGGGGGGGGGGGGGGGGGGGGGGGGGGG
>JAODKC010000004.1:214078-239509 GCA_026777985.1 Mormyrops attenuatus
CCCCCCCCCCCCCCCCCCCCCCCCCCCCCCCCCCCCCCCCCCCCCCCCCCCCCGGCAGGATTGTGCGTCGCAAAGGCTGCATCTGGTTTGAGTCGTGATATAAAGGTAACATATAGCTGGAGTCTCTCGTTGCCTGTAGTCACTGCTCTTGCCCTGCCTGGTGAGCGCCTTATCTCTCGTTGCTCACGAAATACTGTCCACAGCTGAAAAGGAGCAGGAGGTGCAGGATTTTAAAATTTGTATATTATTACAGCGCATATGCGGATATAGTTTTATATTTGTCAGGGAAACAATTACAGACGACCTGAAAGTATTTGAAAATGTAAAGTAGCCGTACTGCTTAATTCAGGCGGACATTTATTTTCCTCTCCCGATGCCCCACACACTTATGAGGCACATCGAGTACTTATAGCCTATGGAATAATTTATTAAGCCAAATTATGCGATTTCAAAATGTCAACACAATCCGTTCCGTCGGTGTATCTTCCAGAGGCTCTGGATGAGAGTCGTTCCTTTTCGCACCACCTCCTCCAGGCCTGGGTCATGGGGGGGGGGGGTGCTGTCAGACCCCGATCAGTCACCTGCCCCCCCCCCCCATTAATGGACACCAGAAGCATGTTCAGGGTAAGTGGGACAAGATGAAAACGTAGCCTGAGAAAACGTATTGCAGTTTAATAATATAAGTGACCTGGCTGAACTTTATTGTATTCTCTGTGAAAATGGCTACACCAAACATAGTGGGGGTGCAGAGACACGTCCTCCCCCAGTCTCGCAGGGAGAAGACTCATCTATATGGGGCAAAAGTGAAGGAGAGACATCAGAGAAAAACATCGTGCTCACACACTTCTGTCAATAAACTGTATTTTGAAAATACAAATATGAACCATACATTGGCCCCCAGATAAAATTATATATCCACTCTGAGTATATTTCTCTTGAGTTGGGTTAATGAACTAGAGATTATAAGGTTTTATTCAATATATTAGGTGCTGTTTGCAAAGGGAATTCACTCTTAATCTATATCTTCACTGGTGGGATTACCGTGTTGTATTACAGACTTGCAAACAGGTCAAATACGGTTTACGTTTTTGTCAGGGAAGAAAAAGACGTCTATTAATTGCATAATGGTTACGTAAAGTACTTCCATTTATATTTAGTCAGCGTCTGTGACTTTTGCAAAGGGCAGCCGAAGAGGAAAATGCAAATGTGTGCGCTGACTGCAGCGGCGCTGCGCTTTCTGCCCCCGTCGCCTCGCGCATCCAGCCGCCGTTTCCTTGGGAACGCCGCGCGCTTCCGTGTTTAGCTTCCTTAATCATTCGGATAAACGCAGGCTACGTAATGGCCGCCGGCCAGCGGCTTAAACAGGCTGGACCGCGGAGATTATTTTTAAACAAAGGCTGTTCTTCCAAGAGCCGCGGCGCTGCTGCAGGCACAGTCTCTGTGTGAACAAGATATTCACATATACTGTACGCTTCGTTTTCCTATTGGCGGGGTTCCGCTATGGTGCAGGAAATGTACTGCGGAAAACCGAATACTTAAATAAACGGGGTCTATTGGTTAGGGTTCATTGTTAAAATGCATTATAATAATGTAATAAGTAGTCACATTTCTGTTTTAAGAAAATGTATGACACAGCCCCCCCCCCAAAGGTTTGGGGGCCCCCTTTTGTCCACAAACAGTCACTACACTAGGGGGGCCCAGAAATGACAAAGCCGAACCCTGTTAGACATAAAACAGAAACATACTATTCCGACTAAAGTGTTCAGAGTTTTGAAATTATGCTGATGCATAACTAGCGCAGACTAATTAAAGACCATCAGATTACCGCAGTAAACTGAATCTCCGATGCTGAATCTGCGTTCGCCTGCCTGCCTACATGAGCAGAGGTGGAGGAGTGAGATTTAGCCTGATACAGCCTCACCTTCCACCCGCCACATGGGCAGAGACATCACATCGCCTGATCTGTGCTGATGGGGGGGCTTTGGCTGGCTGATGTCATGGAAACTGGCACCACCGGGATCGGCAATGTTAAAAAAGCAAACTGTAGTGGAAACATGCATGCTTGGTCCTTTAGTTTAAATGTGCATGAAAAACATACTGCTTAGAGAGAAAAGAGGTTAATTCTGAATCCGCCACAGTCACAAATGTTTTTGATAGCAAACTGCAGCTATGGCAAGCAAGTAAACATCTTCCGGGTTTATGACTTCGTCCTTATCCTGTGAGGTCAGTGTTTGTGCCACACCGAGAGTAATTTGTTTTGATAGAAGGCACATATTGAACATTAGGGTAAAATAAACGGCACAGCACAGTACCGTGGCTGATGGCACAGCCGACGTTTCCAGAGAGAATCCTCAGTCTTTGGGGTGCAGATGTTCACTAGGTAACTGCTCACATGTGGCCTGTGTTTGGTTGCCTTCTGCTGGGTATTTCGGCACAGAAATCAGTCAACATGTTTATTCTTTCGGTTTTTTGGCACAGTCCAATGAAAAATTATTTTTGCATCAGAAGTGTCTGGCTACTTGCCAAGCATTTGTTTAGAATTTAATCAGCCAAGGGAATAGCTGACGTTTTTGGTGTATTGCTACAGAAATACTGTAGAGGTATCTTAAAGCAAACAAATAAATAGGGAGACCTTGCACAAGATCAGTCTTTCAGGCCACAAAACACCGGAATTAACTTGTGAGAGATGTAATGGCAGCACTCGAGTATCTCCTGCTTAATGGCCTTAGTTTTGTCATCAGCTGTTAATTACAGATGATTAAACATAGATGCTGTAACTGAGCAATGACCCCGGAGACTTAAAGTGGCAGGAGAATCGTACTTCGCTTTACATTCGCAGAACGATTTCTTTTTTATTTTAACCAGGCCTGTGGATCACAAGCAGAAATCCGACAGATACACGCCTCATCAAACTCCCGTTCATGAATCTCTGCTGTTACATGGCACATTAGTTAAGCGAGGAAAACTCAAACCAGGCCATCAAACCAGGCGTGGAAGATGGTCGTTACGTAAGCAACACACATTGCGCACAGATTTCCAATTATTAGCCATGGCTGAGGCGTGTTGCTGAGATGAGGGGAAATAATTATGTTGTTTGATGCAGGTCCAAGGGTGTGGAGATGTTTGCTGAAGCCACGGTAGTTTTACTGGCTTTGACTTTTGCTGGACCCTCTTGGCCTGGAGAGCCATCAGGAAGATCGTAAAACTGTAAACCCAGCGGATATGGTGTAGCTGTACAACCCATATCCCGTAGCTATTAAAAACCCCACAAGCGGCTGTGCGGAGCCTCTCCCTCACCTCCAGTCGACATAGGTGTAAGACCAAAATGGCTTCTGTCAAGTATACAATGCCACAGTGGCATAATGACAGAGGGGGATGCTGGACTTCTGCGGACAGGCCTTCTCGTTGCCGGTGAGCTTCGGCCTTATCGCAGTGGCCCAGCCGCTGCTGGTACCAGGCAGGATGGGGTCTGGGGGCCTGGAGACAGAAGCTCAAAGTCGGCACCGGTTCAGTATGACGTACAAAACCGCAGCTGTAAAAGAAAAAGGGAAAAATTAGAGACATCAAATAAATTTCGAGCTACATCTAGAGCCGTGTTTCCCAATCCATTCCTCGTAGACCCACAGCCAGTCCACATTTTTGCTCCCTCCCAGCTCCCACTAGAGAGCACAAACATGGAGACTTCTGAGATTTTCTTTTTGAGACTACCTGAGATTTTCCCTGGACTTACTTATAAGCTTAGTTAAAACATCACATATCTGTCCTCGACTAACAGAACATTTGTTTTTAATTACTGCAGTAATTTTTGGATAGTTGATTAAATTAGAACAGAACTGTCTCCTCCGATCAGTGGAGCAGCCATCAGCCACAAACAGGCCTACAGTCAAGAGAAACACCCCTCCATAGTGCAGGGGTGTCCCTGCCCACCTTCCAATGGTTTCCCGGGTTGCCTGGATCTTGAGGAGTGCTTTTTGCCCAGCTGACATCATAAACCCCATGAAAGGATCCTCTGAAGGCGTCTCCCACGCTGCCTTTATACTGAAAACATCAAGACTCACAACGCACGCCTGATGGTGGGAATGTCTACCTGATAGATGCCACGTCTATAAAGCTCTGAGGAGAAAGGACCCTTTGATATTTTTGGAGTTGCACCTTCTTCCGAAGATCAAACATTTCACAATCTACATACACAGCTATGAATGTGTCTATTGGAAGAAACGTAGACATCAATCTTGCCACAGTATGCTAAATACTATTAAAGTTACAAGACGCCAATAACAGCTCCTGCCTGATGCTCTGCTCCTTGTTCTGGTGTCTCAGCGCGTTTCTGGAAAACCACCCAGGAACAGAGGTACACAGTCATTTATTCATGATAGTGATTCTCAGAAACCGCACCGTAAGTGTCTCAATCATTCCATGCGTGTCATATCTCATCTGCAGGCAACACGATTAAGCGAGTCGGCTGACTGTCACGCCGGTCATTTTTTGCCTCAGGTGGAACCTAAAAATGCATGGAATGACTAAAGATCTTCAGAGACTTTGGGAATCTTCTAGATGATGTGATTGCTAAAGAGTCCCCACACATAACTCACATACAGCCACCTGTCGTGTCCTACTGCGGTTCTCCACTCACCACTCCTGACCTTCTGTGCGGCTCAGCAGCTCGGACCTCATCCCTTGTCCTTCTGGGATCATTACAAGATGAACGATGTGCCTTAAGTTCAAGAAACTGTAGAACCCGAGGGGCAAGGACAGACCACCATGCCTTTCACTCTTCAGTGAAGTGCTCCGATACACATAATTAATAATTTGTCCATAATTTGTCCCTAACATTCTATGAGCAGGCACCCCCCTAAGGGGTGACAGGAAACATGGGCAGAAGAATCATGATTATGTCTGGACCAGAGGAGGGTTAGACCTGGGAGTAACTGGGGCTCGGGGCTGGAGATGCAGACCCTGATCAATCTTCAATGTGGGTAAAAGGTGCAGATTTAGGAAGAGACTAGGACTTGGTAGACAAGCCCAATATATGCAGAACAGCGAATAAGTGTAATCCAGTCCGAAATCACTGTAGACCTTGACAGAATCCCTTTTGTAAACACGGGGACAGGACACCGGGACAGGTATGAGAATGTTCTTCAGCCGACGAAGCGTGACCACCTCCCCCCCAGCCTCGTAAACACCTGCGGCTTTTCTGAATGCCCTTCATCCTGACGCAGCAAGGTCACGTCAGCACAAACACTCCTATCGCAACATTCCCCAGAACGCCAAAGGGCCTCAGAGCAACTTTGAAGTGGAATTAACTGAATTTTAATTTAATCGCAAGTGCTGGTAGCTTCAGGGCCACAAAGTTGTGCGATGGCGGAGGTTACGAAAGGTCATAAGTAACTACCGACCACGGAGGCCTCCAGCAGATGGCGCTCAGTAACAGACTTAAAACTAAGGCACAGATCCAGCACGTCAGCATCTGAAGGGCGTGCAGGGCCTGCAGAGGACAAACCGATTTCATGCACCAGTACATCACGCGGCCGACCGATCAATCGGTTCCGGGGTCAACAAGCCCAAACAGATTAAAAGCTGACCATCACTGACTTTCTACAGACACGCAAGCACAGCTTTTATATGCTTATAGACAAAAAAAATTTATGGGGGGACTTTCAAATGTGTTTTTCCTGTTCGTGGTAAGTGGCTGGAAGCGGGATGAGAGAATATGCCACTCAAACTGCTTCTACCCCAGTGAGGTGACGGCATCATCTGGGGGTGTAGCTCCCTTTGCCCTCCACCAGATGGCAGTCGATATTGGACCTACTGACCAATCAACAATTCCTGACTCTGGATAAACAGTGTCACCAGTGTTCCTGTTAAGGTCTTCTGTGAAACGATTGTCAGCAGTTGCAGTGGCTCACATCTGCTGGGTATTACTGCCACCTGCTGGCTAAAAAAAATAACAGGCAGCAAACAGCAGAACACTTGCGAACTCTGCAGTGTTGCCTCCTTACATTGCCATTGCAGAGTTATTTGCTGGGGGGGGGAGCTTGCACAAAGCAAGAGTTTCACCCATAACTGGGACTTCCTAATATAATACAGAAACAGCCAGGTCATCATGCACCAAACAGGACAGACCAAAATACAGCCAAACAGTGTCAAACATTTTATTGTTGAAAAACTTTCTTACAGATATGAACTGTACAGTTTTTTTTTTAAAAAAAAGGTTCCCCTTTAAGATGTGAAAAGTACCCTTGGAAGTCACACAGCAGTACAAATGTACAGACTAGTGTTTACAGTTAACATTTACACGCTACCCTTGAGGAATACGATGGCACCCTCTGAGCCGAATCTCTGTTTGACCGCCCTCTTACTGTTAACCGCACCTGGTGACGGTCAAGCCTCACGTAATAACTAACGTCGGCTTCAGCCAATGAAGCTCCATGTGTACTTCAATCTGCTCACGCACCACTGGCTGAGGGACACTAGGGACCCCGAGGCATAGCGAAGCGGAGGTTTGTTTAGTGGAGGCTGTTAAAATCATCCAGGACACAACACTCCCGTGTTCAGAAACACCCCCACAAGCCAGCTGCCTGTACACACACACACACCGAGGTAGACAGAAACACACACAAACTCCACACAGGCCAATCAGCAGCTCAATGAGATGGAGCTTCATTTGCTGGGCTGACAGAGGGCGGGGCTTGTCCCTGAGATTGACAGCAGGAGGAGTGACTGTCTCATGACTGCGCATAATCTCAAAGGCGGGCAGAAGCAGCGGCAGGCGACTCGGGATAAATGGCAGCTGTGCAAAGAGTGAAGTGCAGCACAGTGAAGACTGCGGCACACACTTCACGTGCGAGTGAAAGGCCAGCGTTCAGGCACAGGAACGGCAGGCGTTCAGTGCTGGTCACAAAGCAAACAGCTTGCGGGCAATGAAGCATGTCACCCTGAAACGATGACAGCAAGGCGTCGGGAGGCTGGCAGACGCCGTATCGGAATGTCACGCAGCCCATTATGTTTGCCTGGAGGGACAGGGGTCTCTCTACGCCACGTGAGCTTCTGGAAAATTCAGTGGGAAGCATGAACGCCATTAGCTTAGTTTAAAAGGCTTAACCACTTGGTGCAAAAAAAGTTCAACAAAAAATAAATAAATAAAAATGTCCGGGAAGAGCTTCAGTGACAGTGGAACCTGCATTGTGTGTCATGCGAGCGTGATGGATATGGAGAATGGGCAGTGTACTCTTCCTGCCGTCAGGAAGGAAACACAAAGGAGCCAGAGATCTCCCAATCCAGTCCTCAGGGAACCACAGACAGTCCACGATTTTGCTCCCTCCCAGCTGACAAGCAAAGTTGTAGAGAGTCTGGCAGGGAGCTGGGAGGGAGCAAAAATGGACCGGATTGGGAATCACTGCCTTAAAGGAATCACAAAGGGGACAGACTTTGGGAGGCAGGCTGGGATGAGGGCTGTACAAGTTCCAGGTCTCAACTGACATGACCAAATTTCACTATCACCAACAATAATAAATTATAAAAAAAAGACTCAAAAGTGATACACCATAGGCCATTGTTATGGTCCGTAACAAGAGGCAGGGCTTTACATTTCTAGCTCTCCCATTGGTGGGGCCAAAGCCACATGCGGCTTCACCTCCAACCCGACACAAAGGTCTGGGCCTGTGTGCCCCACCCACTATGAGATCTTGCAGTTGCCCTTGGCATAGTTCTGGGGGGGGCTCTGGGGCAGCCGCGTGGATTTGGAGCGCTTCAGGCTGCTCCCTTTGCTGCCCCCGCCCCCGCCGCCGCCACTGCCCCCGCTGGCCAGGGAATATGAGCGGCCGTGCATCATGACCGCGTTCATGCCGTTGACCATGGAGAAGGACTTGAGGTGGCTCTTGATGGCCACGGGCAGGGGCAACTTGTCGATGAGGTGGACTGGAGTGCAGGACACGATGGCGCGGCAGCACAGGTCCTGCAGGCTGAACACTGCGGGGGGAAGGGTAACAAGGGTCACACAGCCACGTCCATCCGAAAGCATTCAAGCAACAGAAGAATCCTACCCATAATGCACCGTGTCAAAGTATTAGCAACACTCTCATAGGACATTCTTCACAGTATAGAGAGGTGATAAAAAAAAAACAAAGATCCAGCACCCCCGGATAGACCCACTATACCACTGATGGGAGTTACAGCATTATTCATTAAGATTACGTTTAATTAACATTAGAGATTAATTCATTAAATATGACTCCAGTGCTAGAAAACCACCCCGAGTGGCACAAAGAGACATTGACATAAACTGCCTCCCACTGCACCCGGAAAGCTCTAGATCTCCAAGCACAGCTGGGACAGCAAGGTCCGGACCCCCACCCCCACACATCATAACACTGATGTAAAGTTTACCTAGTTCAGGAGCCAGTCACTCACCAGGAATCAACAGAAATTAAATCAATTTCTCGCCGTCAATTACTCAAACCCCCTGTGTCCTTAAGTCCCACTCTACAAGAAGGGGGACAATTACCGCTCCAGTCCACGTACGAATCAGATGCGAGGTAAGTACACTGCTTGCGTGGATCAGGGTGGTGCCAGCAGGCGGAGGCAACATGGATGCCGGTCTACATCTTCGGCAAACTGACGGGTAGGATGCAAATACAGGCAGAGGTACACGAGACCCAGTTTGGGACCTGAAGGGTGTGGAGATACCTCGGTTGGGCCTCCAGAACTTCTCCATGCCGTGCCTCATGAGCACGATGCGGGACAGCTCAGTGAAGGACTCGATGACGTTGAAGTTGCACAGCGGGCTGACCTCGAAGAAGGTCATGGCGTTCCTCTCGGCGTAGGCGCGCGCCTGCTCCGTGGGCACCCGCCGCTTGAACGCCAGGTGCAGCCGGTTGCCCACCAGGATGCGTGGGACCCCCGGGGCATGCTGATCGACAGAGGGGAGGGGCTGTCATTTGGGGGGCGGGGCACAGCGCTACACCCGTCGCCATGGAAACAAACACCCACCACAAATAGGAGAGGCAGGAAATAAACCACTCTCTCATGAGGGAAATGGACAGAGCTCTTTCTAGAAAGGAGGCAGTGTGTACAGAAGGTGGCCATAGGTATTGGTGAGGGTGTTTTACTCCGAAATGAGGATACTGCAGAAACCATCACCCCCCTCCCCTAGGGGGGGCTTATATGAGGACCTCTCCAAACAGAAAAAAAACACAGTGCCCCTACCTCATCGATCTCCCGGATCCAGCGGTCGATGCCATCAAACGACCAGCGGTTGGTGATGTCATACACAAGCAAGATGCCCTGGAGGAGGCAGTGTGTGATTTACTGATCAGCAGCCTTAAAGGCACGGTGCCCAGTTAAGGGTCACACTTTGGCTGGAACAAAAGAATTCAGGGAACACGGAAAAGACAGTACGCACAAAGACATACACACACACGAGTCCTCACCTGCGCGCCGCGGGAGTAGGACCGGAAGATGGTGCAGAACCGTCCCTGTCCAGAGGTATCCCTGGGGGGGGGGGGGCACAAAAACCATGACCCCCATTCCCTCCATTTTACTCACACAGACACCGCCACCTTTTTTCACTCAAAGGCTGAACCAAGACAGCATTTGGCTGAAGCTCAAAACCGCCTTCGACCAACCGCAACCAGTGTCAACCAGCACTACATTGTTGCTACAACAACGGCGTTGCCTAAGCAACAACACAAGAACACAATGAGCCGACTGCAAGAATCTGTTCGCAACATGTCAGCCACCATGTGAGAAGATCGGCTTGGTAACTTCATCTATCTGTCCACAGGAGGGCTCAGCTCCTGTCCAGGACAGTCGCCTGCCTCACCCCTGTGGTCCTGCACCTTGCCTGGACAGTACTAACTCCCTCTGCCTCCCTCTTGGCAAGCAGCGCTTTGGAGTTCGTGAAGGTGCAGCGATATACACTTAGCTCCAGGAAGAGCCAAAGAGGATGTTAGAGAAATAAATGAATAGACCATCATGATACAGAAGGTCAGTGTGAACAGAATCAGCCCAGAGCCAAAACAAATTGCTCTGGAATATTACGGTATCTGCACAGAGGTCTGGTTTAATTTACGGTGTCCTTGAAGGGACACACACAAATCACCTATCCTTGGGCTGTTTTTTTAAATGGTTTGAACACACCAAGCTTGTCCTAGACGGGGGTCTTACCACAGCTCCAGTTTCACCCGCCTCCCGTCCAACAGGATTGTAGTGGTCTTGTAGTCGATCCCTGGAAAGGAAATGAAAGAATCATGACTGGAAAATAAGGAGAAGTGGAGAGTTCAGGGTCAGAAAGTACAAATCCAGACCAAGATTTTGTTTCAACTAACCAATTGAGCATAAAGAGTCACAGTCACAGAGTACTCAACTGGTTGGTTGAAACAAAATCTTGGTCTGGATTTGTACTTTCTAGACCAGAACTTTCCTCCTCTGGGAAAAGGCAGGACTGGTCACCTTCAGTCTGCCCATCCAGTTCAGAGAGCGCTTCAAAGACGCCCCCACTAATCGCTGTCGCTTAGCACAGTGTGGCTGTCATCGGGCTATTTATAGTACCGTCTCAAACACCTTGTGATGTTTCAGACAGTTTTCACAGTAACAGTGTTCTCTGCCACATGGCTTAACGAGGATCTCCCAGCTTCTGCCAGTGAGATGAGTCAGAGTCGACTTTTTGTCATCCCCGGTGCCTCACAGGGAGTCTTAATGGCCTGCTTTTGACAGAGCAGGAAAACAAGCGTATTAATCACGTTTATTTATTGTTACTCTGCTGTAACAATGCTATGATCAGAGCTTCATCATCATCATCAGCAACAACGACAATAATAGCGATGTTCGCTAAAAGTCTTGAGAAAGAAAATTAGACTGACAACTTTCCATAAGCGATGCATAAAATTATTGCTTACAAAGTAAGGGATTAAATCCATATTAAATGTGTAGACATGTAAATTAAGAAATATTGGGAAGGCTGAAGTATTGCAAAGACTTTACTTTGAGTAAAACACTGAGCCATAGTGTGGCTGTCTGGTGGGGTTTAACTTTCCAGCCTAATATGGCCAAAAATGCACAACTCAACCAATAAGAGCAGTCTAAAATTTTCAAGTGTGCACCAAAAAACAAAACAAAAAAAAAAAAAAACACTCAAGTACATATTGAAGGCAACGTCATCAGGCCAAGTGAGACGTTAGTACAGCACTGTGAACGATTAAATCAGCAGATCTCGCTGAAGCTGATCAAGCGACACAATCAGGAACGGACACGCAGGAAGTGCATGAAACGAAACCAAACTAATTACACGCGTGTTTCATTTGAAAAATCCCGCACAGACTGCGCAAAGTGGCACCGAGCACAACACAGCTCCACAAAGGGGAAATAGCATAGGCGATGCCTAGAAAGTTTCTTCCACTTCCCCACCCCCCCAGAAACACATTTACCCCGTGAGGATGATACACCAAACGCCAAACACCTGATCCCCCACAAGCAAGCGCGCTTTGCCTCTCAGTGGGGCATCTCCAACAATTATGACTGGGTCCCGACCATGTTCGTAAATTATGGGGGGATTGTAGCGAACCCTCCCTCCCCCAATAATCAAAACGAGCCAATACAACCCCCTGGATCTCCTTAAATGGGTGGAGATGCCCCACTGGCATCCACGGCA
The DNA here is from genome assembly GCA_026777985.1 of Mormyrops attenuatus. Lineage (NCBI taxonomy): Eukaryota > Metazoa > Chordata > Actinopteri > Osteoglossiformes > Mormyridae > Mormyrops > Mormyrops attenuatus. Next base: position 225,726 of record JAODKC010000004.1, read on the forward strand.
CAATAAGCCCCTCCCCACTGGCATTCCCCTTCACATGCATTTACTTAACACAAAATGCGCGGCTGGTCACATGCATCAACACGCACGTCACACCGTGAAAAAAAATATATGTGCATAAAAACTTTCGAAATGTGGACTGCAGCCTAAGTATCATAAGTATCGCAGCGAAACAGGGGATTAAAGGCGGACGGTACGGAAACACAGTGCAGCCGCCGGAACAAAGCCGTCTTCTCCAGGAGCCCAGTAATTAATTGCGTGATAATGGATTGCCACACACTCTTGTCAAGTGCCTTGGGGCAACTGTGTTGTGAAAGGTGCGATATGAAAATAATGAAAGGGCAGTGAACACACGCGCATATGGTGCCTGGCACTGTGCGAGATCCTCACCGCTGCTGTAGGCATAAGGGGACTCGGCCGCACCATCCTGCAGGCTGTCCAGGATCTCCCCCTTGCCCACATCGCTGTCGCCCACCAGCAGGAATTTCAGCAGGTAGTCGTAGCTCTTGACGGGGCTCCCCTGCGTCCCCATCCCGTCTGCCATCCCCGGAGTGCAAGGTCAGGCTGTCCCCACCCGCAGGCGCCCCGAAGGCTCCAGGGCAAGAAAGAAGCGGCGCATCAGCGCTTAAAAACCTCCGTGAAAACCCCCAAGCCTTAATGCGCGGAAATTATACCGACTCTGCGCAAGAATTAACGAATAAGTCCTCTTAGATTGCTACGAAAGATTAATATACCAGCTTATAAAGGCGGAAAGTTCACGTTAAATTATTTGGTTTACAAGCCTATGGTCATATAGTGCCCTAAAAACTGAAAAAATAAATACACAGCTAAAAGCCGGTAACTAATTAAACGAGTCCCTAGTGGCTTGGATCGCACCTCCCGCTGCCGCTGCCAAACAAAAAGCGTGGTAATTGGAAAAAACAGGCGGGGAGGACGCGGGCGGACTGGTCCCACGGCCGCAGTGAAGGTGCCTCCTCGCACCTCACACCTCTACAGGCAAGCAAAGTGGCAGCAGCTTTCAGGTCGGCCGGAGACAAAGAAACAGGGGTCCGCTCCTTTATGATTCCGGGATCCGGCCAGAAGCAGGCATCAGACAGCACGGAATCGGCCGTGCGACGCGGGGACCCGCCGCTGCTCCCGGAGCTTAGGACGAAGCTGCGACTCCCTCCCCAGGGCTGCCGGCCGGACTGCTGCCCGTCTCACCCGCCCCAGGGGGCGCAGTCAGGGTCCAACGCCGCCTCAAGCGTATTCCTCACTATTTACACGCTGAATCGGCGTCCACCCTCCGGTTTATTGCCAACCGAACCCGATCTGGAAGAAATAAAAGTGTTAATTCCGGTAGTCAGTCACCCCGTTGTCTTCCCACGCCGACGCGACTTCTGTTCACTGTCACGGCGCGGAGACCGCCCCCCTTGGCATACAAGCCCCGCCCCCTTATGCTTACGATTGGTCAACTCTCTCCATTAACCTCCCTATGATTGGTTAGTTGTGCTGGCAATCAACCGGATTGACGTGCTTGCGTTTCTGACACAGACGTGTTGGAAATCCGCGGCGCTTAATTTTTTTCCACGCTATTGCTGACTCGTATGTGTAATGTTTTGATTCGGGAAGATCATCTATACGAAATGTCATTTACACATACGAAGGAGATAAACGCTCCATAGCGTATCAACTTAATACACGTTGACTCTTTCACTACATAATACGGATACGTTTCAAAGCGCTAACGGAAGACGAGGCAAAAGGGGTTAATGACTTGCGTGCAATGGATCGCAGACACTCAGGTCAAACCAGTTTCACCCAGAAAAAGCCTCCTACCGAGTACTACTTTTCCTTTATGGGCTTCCTGTTGCCTCCACAAAGGTTTAGTATCGGAAAGCAAACCCATTCATAAGGAAATTATCGCAGTTATTCCTATAAAGAAACCATTAGTAACATAAAATTTAATTTGAAGAAGCTGATACAATACGTACGCTGGTATCGTACGGTTACTTTACCCTGTCTCTACACAAAGCAGAATACACTGACTGACACCACACGAGGAGAGTGGCATCCCAGTCCCCTGGGACACATCAAGTGGGTTTTCTCCTGAAAGGGTGGATGGATCATGATAATGGACAGAGGGCTTCAGCACTTAATGCTAAATCTAACCAAGGGGAAACCCTCTCAAACCAGATTAAAATGCAAATGGGTATCACTTTCCTTTGTGCAGGCCCATTAGATTACAGAAGAGGCAGCCATCTGGATAGGGGGTTTCTAGCCATTAAAAACTTAGGCAAGAACACACTCGGCCAAAATGTGCAAAGCAAAATCACACACAAGAATACTTCTAATTACATACCATTCCAACACTCAGCGAAGAAAACAAGCCACTTGATCCCAAACAGAGAAGAGAACCAAGATCATTTCCTGTTTCACTGCATTCAGAGGTTTTGTGGGTTTCACAGATAAAATGCGACTGTTAGAAACACAGGCGGCAGCAACTGATGGTGTATATATTTTATATTAACATATATTAATGGACTTCAGCCTCCAAGCTGCCCACAATCAGAGACATCTGTGAGCATGGGAAACCTCACTCAAGCTAAACATCAGGATGCAAAGCTTGTTCTGCTAATTCTGGGTCCAGGATCATTCTCAGATAAGTTCCTTGACCGGAGCATCTTCTGTTTGCCCAAAATAAAGAAAAAAAAACGTAAAATATCAAACATAGATCATACATTTATATACACAGCATAGAAAAAAAGATCCAGAATAAACCTTTTCTTTCAGAAAACTTTATTTATGTCCAAGGGGGAGGGAATCAAACTAATTTACTGCATCATCAAAAATTCAGTCAAGTAGGAAATGGCCATATTTTTTTCCACAAACGGGCATGGTCATATGAACTTCTGATTTCTATAAGACATTCTTTACCAAGTTTAAACGCATAATGATTGGTTGACTTACAACTGCACACAAAACAGGAATCTGTCATTGAATATTCTTTAATGAAAAACACACACAACTGACTCACTTCTTGCGAGTCAGTTTCAGAGCTGTGGGTGGCCCTGTCAGCGAACTCGATCAGGAGCTCACAGCAGGTCTGTATGAGAGCCCAAACGGCTTCAGTAAGTTTACCAAAGGAGGACGGACCGAAGCAGAACCAACATTCGATCCTTAATAATCAAGTAATAAAATTAATGAATCACCTCATTTACTGTGGTTCTATGTCCCTAGAAAAGCCCAGTATTTTTGGAACAAATACTTCTCCCTGTTGCACTTTTAGTACAAAAGTCATTCTCGAAAGTACCAACTCCAAGTTACGTAGAAAAAAACCCCACTAAAAATCTAAACAGAATATTCAAAGAGATGGAAATAACTTTTAAGTTAGGATTTGGCAAAATGCATTTAAGATTTAAAAACTAGACAGTGCAGCAGTATCCTGTGATGTAAATGCCCACTGTGAGTGATTGCCAGTGACATCACACTGTCGGGATGGACAGTACTCATTCTACTAGAAAGAGCCAAATTAAAAAGCCCATCTGGGACAGCAGACTGGACGCCTTGCAGCCATCGGTCCTCTCAGGGTCTGCTGGTGTTTTGTTGCTTCGTAACCCCAGGCCCGACCTGACCCCCTCCCTGAAAGGGCTCAGTCGGCCTTACTGCCCTTGTGTCTCCAGGGATAGACCAACTCCCCCACAAAGAGCTTCTTGCACAGGGCCCACCAGGAGTCTCTGGGGTAGCAACTGTAGGTGGGCATTCTGTAGGACTTCAGTACTGTGCTCAGCTTCAGCGGGTTAATCTGGGAGCAAAGACACAAATATCAGTCCATACTTGTGTCTTCCACCAAGGCACCCGGCACTGCAGCCAGTCAGACATGGAGAAGCTCCCTCCCCTCCCCACTGGCATCCACAGCACAATAAGCCCCTCCCCACAGGCATCCACGACACAATAAGTCCCTCCCCACTGGCATCCACGGCACAATAAGCCCCTCCCCACTGGCATCCACGACACAATAAGCCCCTCCCCACTGGCATCCACGACACAATAAGCCCCACCACTGGCATCCACGGCACAATAAGCCCTTCCCCACTGGCCTCTGTGGCATGATACAGCATTCCAGTTGCTGCTCCATCGACTCAAGCTCCTAGGTTTCCCAGGGATCATTTACAGGTCATAGTTTATATGTCTGAATAGACCCACCTTGGGATGGCACAGAGGGAGAACTTACCTCCATCATGAGGTGCAGAGGCTTCTCCGACTCCTTGCACAACACCCTGAACTTCACACCTTCTGTGGAGCACATTGACACGCGCGCACAGGAATTAGTGCCTCTTCTATGATATCGATAGGATTCATGCCCAGAACAGCCTTTCCAAAACTGTCGCTGGGGTTGATATCAGATGGCCTCATCCGCATTTCGATGCAAACGTAAGCGTAGCCATGACAGCTCAGGAATGATTTACAAGTACTGCAGTAACCATTCTCTACAATGCTGTGTCATTTACAAATGCAGACACAGAGGTTAGTCATCAAGAAGATCCACACCCAAGAATTCACGGTTATTATTTTTAAATTACCTGCAAAGGTCAGCGTACTTAAGTTTGCATCACCCGTCCGCCAAAGCAAGAAGTCAGGTATTTGTCATAACAACACAAGCGGCTAAACCTGATGCAGGTGTCACTGCCGGCTGCTTACCAGCCAGTCTGTAGGGGCGACAGACCCTCAGTCCCACAGCAAAGAGCGGGAAGGAATTGATCAGGTCCACGCTGAGGTGTATCACACCCTGAAACAGCACCACCACTAGGCGGAGCTGTGAACAATGGGGAGATTAGAGAGATGTGATGAATTCTAACCCATGTTTCCTACATGTTGTCCCCAGTGCAAACAATGAGTCTATATTGTCCACTTTGTTCTGTTGGCCGTACTTGCTTGTGAAAACACATCATGGACTATAAATTTAAACAAAATGCTCATTTTGTCACCAGACAAAAATAATAGCAAATACTGTCTTCATATGTAAAATTTCCTACGGTCCAGTGTAGATATCAGGTGAGACTCTGGGCAGTATACAAACAACAAGTAAACAAGTTGTTTCCTGTTCGGATCTGTTGACAAGGCTCATGTGACCTGTGAACCCAATACTTCGCTACGCCCTCTGGTGGACTCACCAGAGTGAACACCAGGTAGTAGAGTGCTGATGTGGGCAGCAGGAACAGCAGGATGGTGAAAAGCAGGGTGCCGATGAACAACTGCAAGACCAACAAAGCTGATTTGTCCTCTGAGTAAATGCACATTCTGCTGCTGGAATAACATGACCTCTGACCTTGCCCCCACAAACCCATTCAGTGGTGCGGCACCCAATAAGAATTTCATATGATCCGTAAATCAGAACCCGTCTTTGAGACACACAGCCGACAGTGGGCACCTGATCCAGGTCGTAGGAGCACGAATCCACACGCTGCCTCAGGACGTTCCACTTTTTCCCCCTGAAGAGACGCCACAGCGCCGACAGCCCATAGATCTTCAGACAGTACAGCCTGGGGAGAAAACCACTCTTACTACCCTTACAGTCTCCCTCTGCTGCTACCACCAGGTTCTTCATAACTAGGATTCCTATAGCAGTGTGGTTTTTTTTTGAGAAATTGTACAATGCATTTATTCTCGCTCTTTAAGCGTGTAAATGTAGCCTGTTAAATAAACAACACCGCGACAACAGGGCAGATTCCATTCATCTCTGGGGTGGCCTGTTAAGCTAAACCCATACACAAGAAGGTTTTTGCAAAACAGATTTTTACCTCGCCCCGTACACATAAAAGCAGTAGATGTGGAAGGTAAGCAGGGCCACGATGTCAGACAGCACGGACAGGGCGAAGGTGAGCCCCAGGCAGGCTGTGAGTCCCAGATACCACAGAATCATCTCGATGAAGGGTGACAGGAGGTGGATATAGCCTGAACGGGACAGACCAACACGACGGCGTTGAGAAACAGTAGGCTGGAGCCTTCGTGGTCTGGCTGTGATGGCAACGGCGTGGCCACATCACTCACTGATCCACAGGTGGATGTGGTAGAGGAAGAAGCGGCCCAGCACCTGGTCCAGAGCCCGGTTCATCTTTAGGCCTGCTGGTACTCCCATCAGCCACTGTAGGAGCTCCTGGAGCTCTTTGGCAACATGCTATGATACAGAGAGAGAGAGCAGTCAGGATACGGCCCCCGGGGAAAAAAATCAAACGTCTTCTGACAGTTCGATTCTACCGCTCCATCTACAAACTTTCTTTGCCTGGCCTACTGCTCTGCCTGATACGCATCTGGAAGCATCAGAATAATCACAAGTCGATGTGAAATGAAAGTGCACTTACATCTGCTGCTGGCACGAGAGTGTTAGCCAGCCAGCCAATCCGGTTCTCTCTGTAGAGCCAGGAGACAAGCAGGAGACCAAGCGCAACATCCAATAGGAAGGACACGAAGATGTTCGCTTTTCTGCAGGAAAGAGCATCACTTTTCACAGAGCTACACGATTCAGCACCTCTGTCCCCCAGTTCTGTCAAGGATGATTCCAGTAAACTCATAAAGTACAAATTAACCAACATTTAATGTTTGAAGAGGAAGGATTGGTATGTCACATAATATGAACTTCTCAGGAGATCAGAGGGATGGGTCCTAGCGAATCAACAACCCATCACCCACCTCATGAACTCTGTGTGCCGCACAGCCCTCGATGGGGAACTGATGGTCTGAAGATGGTCCGTTCTGTAACTCAGCTGGACGCAAGTGGACAACTTACTGGACACGAAATGCACAGGCCACACGTTCAAGATGCTACAGGGAGGAGAGAAAGAGAGAACACTTAATGAGTAACTACTCAATTTATTTATTCCCATAAATAAAGGAAATACTTTGGCAGCTTTTCACCGAGGATGAGAGAGACCGCATCGGATGTCCTCCTTACAACAGAGCAAACTTCTAAGCTGAAGGCTTAGCCTGAACTTCTGGGGGGCTTATTGAACTAATGAAGGGCCTGAAGACTACCTGCTTGGCTGAAATAAATCAACACAGAGGGACAGGGGATCCCTGAGGAGAGACGGGGATCCCCCTGGGCCAGGCGGGGCGACGGCAGCACGGTGCGGGTTTGAGACTGTCCACACCTGGCGTTCAGCAGCCGGTTCCAGAGAGACAGCACGCAGGTCAGCAGAAGGCAGACAGGGACAGAAGCCTGCTTCATGAGCTCCGCCACGATGCTGGCCTCCCGGCCGTCCGACTGCCAGTGCGTCAGCTTCAGGGGCCCGTCGTCGTACCGGTCCAGGTGGTACAGGGGTCGGCTCTGAGCCACGGTCCAGAAGAGCTCGCGCAGCTCCGAAGGTCCTGCCTGGGCGCCCGGGTCATGCCCGTCAGCGGTGTGCAGCTCTGCCAGCATGACCTTCCTCTGGTCATAGTGGATGAAGATCACCTCGTCTTCTGCGTCACAGTCACCTGCACCCTCTGGGGCAGGAGGCGTGTCTCTGTGCACCACCTGACAGCTGAAGCCGCGCCTCCCGACCTCCCTGCTCAGCTTCAGCCAGCTACCCTGGGGGAAGATGGCGCTCAGGTCGTCGAGGAAACTGTCCATACCCTCCTGGCCATCCTTTGGCAGGCTCCAGGAACCCAGCACCACCAGGTCCACCTGGGTCTGGCTACGCAGCTCGCCCAGGTAGGTCTTCACCTGCGCCGGGATGAATGGGAAGTGTAGGACAGCCAGAACCACGGCAGACTGCTGCCCCGGGAGCCAGCGGCCCACCAGGAGCCCGCTGTCTGCCAGGTTACAGCACTGAGGGAAAAAGATCTTCAGGACCATGGCTCTCTGTGGCTGGTCACCAAGGGCAGACCTGCATGGTGGGGAAAGCAAGTGCTTTTTAATATAGGACAGACATCTTTGAAATAGTAACTAAATAAATATGCAAGAGCTGTGAACATTTGCATGTTTTACTCGCTGTGCAAGTTCTCGCGCATAACATAATATCTAAATATCATAACATACCTAACAGTAAGAGATATTAATACCTGGTTACGAAACTGCTTAGCACGTGTACTGCATAGCACGTGTCCATTTGGGAAGCAAGCAGTACTGCGCGCACGCCGAAATGCGTTAACGCACTTTAGGTTAAAAGGTTAAAAAAAAAAGTTCACCGACGGCACCTAGACTGCACGATGGTGGTCAAAAGCTGGAAAGATCCCCTCGGTTTCTATGACAACCGCACGCCACCGTGCCCTGATACTTTTACACGACCGTAATTACATTCAAGTAGAATTAAATAGTGTATTAATACATTTTATTGAGATTAATTAATAAATTCCCTTCCTTACTGTATCGTACTGCAAAACTGTATGCAATTCAAAATACAGATTAGAAAACTAGCCAGTTAGCCAAATTAGCTAGTAGTAGCGGCCGTTGTCGCAAACCGAGCTCTACCCCAACTACTTACAGCTCCAACGTCTGGTTAATTACTTAATTAATGCGTACCTGGTTAAAGGAGGCCGCGACACTTTGTCAAGGAGTTTCTGGACTAGTCAGACCAAGCCGCAAGGACGCTAGCTAACCCCCCGTCTGCAAAAACATTTAACCGAACCGCACCCAAATTTAGAAACCAAAAAACAAGTACCCAGCTCATCGCGCAGCCTTCCTCGTTCGCCGACCGCGTCAGTCTGACATATTTAATTATCCGGATTAAGATCGGGGCACGGCTGCCCGCACAAGGTCCCCGTCGCCAGCTACGCAACTCTTACGGAAACCCCGCAAGATAATGCGAAATAAGCGTAGCGGCTGAACGATGAAGGACAACGCGCCGATACGCAAGGCGTAATATTACGTAAAGAGCGTAGCGAAGCCTCCCCGCTTCTGCTGTAATGCTGCTTTCTTACAGTGGCGTTTTCGGTTAGTTACATTGGCACGTAGTTCACGGTCTGCCCCAATTTTTTTCAGTCATTCTGGTAAAATTGCTGTGCAACCCTGATATTAATACAGTCCCCAAATTATTAAACGTCCTGCATCTCTACCCTGTTTGGACCATATTGTGCGAGACATCTAAACACCTCAACCACAAAAAATCTAGCTGGAATTATATTCAGACACCTTGGACTGTGTTGCAGTTGTTTTCATGAACTGGTCACATCATCGGTGGTGTTCATGTCTACAGTATCCGATTCACTGTGTTCAAAAGTTGTATGAGCACAGGGATAGTTTTCAAACGTGCCGTATGCATCTCAAGGCCCCATACATGTACTCAGATTTTCTGTTTTATATTCATTTAATCTCTGGTACTGTTAATATGCTCAGCACTCACCCTTTGCATTGCTGACGGTGTTTCTAGGTGGTCTGCTGCTCCAGTGCAATGGACGACTGTCTCTACCAAATGACAAAGCACGAAAAAAACGCGGGCTGGACCGAAAAGCATGCTGTGGACCCTGATAGCAACCCTCACTGCCCTCATGATAAAGAACACTCTGCTAGAGCACTGGAGATTCCCTCCCCTATAGTTATGTTTATCTAAAAGCAGAACAGAAGGCCAGTGCATAGCATGCAGCAATGCAGTGCTCTGTGCTGTAAAGGTGGAGTAGGCTGAACAAAGTGGAATTCCTCACCAAGGACACAAAACAATGAGTGGTAACACTTTTCCAGAAAACACTTTTCAAAAAATCAAAGAGATCTTTATTGTCAGCCCACAATGTATACGACTGGGATTAAATCTCCCTGAGTCCCATGGTGCTACATTTACACATTACCTCAATGACATTTTTCATACTAACATGTACATACTGACTAGACAATATCCTTCACAGTATTATTATTATAATTAGTTATTCACTGCATTATTATTGGGGGCTGTTGTGGCTTCATACTGTCAGGCCTGCAGTGTTGAAGGTTTAAATCCGTTTAATTTGTTCCTGTTGAGTTTAAGTTTTCTTTCTGTGTCACGTGGGTTTCCTCACGCAATCCAAAAACACAGTTAAAATAATTAATGTCTTGAAACCGTGCATAGTACATGACTTACTGTGTGAGCGTTTGTGCCCTGTGATGGACCCCATCCGGGGTGCACCCCAGCCGTATGCCCTGTGCTACCTAAGATGGGCTCGAGAACCCCAGCAAGCCTGACCAGAATCGATGGATGGACGCATACCAAAATGTGAGGCATGTGAGGCATAGATGTCGCCTGTTAAACTACATTTCCCGAAATGCACCAAAAATGGCCATCAGTCACGGAAATGAGAACCGCATTCAACACATGCTTAGCAGTCAACACTTGTGTCGTGCTGTAATGTTAATCGCTAGGGCACATGCAAATGATATAAAGCAATGAATGATAAAAACGAACGGAACCAATATGTCGACGTCCCCACAAAGGATGACATTATATCGAGCTTTCAGGTATCCTTCTTTGCGATGCGAAGCTTGGCTTTTTACCCCTGGCGTGTAAGTAGTGTTCTGCTCTCCGTCCAGCAAATTGACGTTAAAGCCCGGTTTTGTCGGTACGGGTTCGGTGATGTGGCGCTCTGTTCCGTCTCCCCAGAGCCTTGAGATGAAACTGCAGGGTGATGGATCATCAGATATCCTCGTAGAAATTCTGAAACAGGTACCGAGGCTATCCCGTTGCCTGTCCACAATGTTACGCATTGTCTTCGAGATAATAAAACATGCATTATCTTACACAATGCACATTGAATAGATTTTTTCTTTCCGCAGACATGCTTTCATAAGCTATGCCGGAAAACACCCCCATCGGTTAAATACCGGAGACTGTTCCTCACAGAGCTGATCAAAAGGGTTAGAGAATAATTATGTTACAAAAATTTCCTCTTTGTAAATAGGATCTGTATTATGTGTGTCTGTTATCTAAATCTTTGTGCTTTATGTCTCCATAGCACGAGGCTGCAGGCTCAGAACCGTTGGACGATCTGTATTGTGCGTTTGCTGATGTATTGGGTTCAGAGGATGAATCTGTGTGCTACAAAAGCTATTTTCTGGTACATGTGCCAAATAATTACTTCATTCTTTACAGCAGCCATAACACGCTCAGTGTTTTAAGTGAACGCTGGGTGCTGTTTTCCTCTCTAGCCAGCAGGGGACGCCATCAGTCTTTCTGAAAGCGTGGCCGCCATCTCCGAAGGTACCACGGGCCTGGTCACGTGGGAAGCCGCTCTGTATCTAGCGGAGTGGGCCCTGGAGAACACGCAGGTCTTCAAGGACAGGTAATGGAAGTGGGAATGACACTGGCAGGATTACGGGCCTTTTTTTTGTTCATTTTAAACGGACTCTAATGTATTTTCTCTTACTGCTGTGGCATGTACTTGGTCTCAGCTACCCCTCACTCCCACCTAACCCCCACCCCCAGGACCCTGCTGGAGCTGGGTAGCGGGGCAGGCCTGACCGGGCTCGTGGTGTGCCGCTCCTGCAGCCCTGCTCGCTACACGTTCAGCGACTGCCACCCCTGCGTGCTGCGCCGGCTGCGGGACAACATGCGACAGAACGGCCTGGGGGCCCCGGGCGGCCCCCGTGTGGCTGTGGAGGAGCTGGACTGGGCGGCGGTCACAGACGAGCGGCTGCAGGAGCTGCACGCCGACACGGTCATCGCTGCAGGTGCGAGGCACACCAATGATGGGGGGGTGCGGGGACGTTTCAGCCAGCCAGCCAGCCAGCCAAACCATTCTACATGTGAATAGCTGCAGGGTGCTGTGTGGCTTAGTAGACCAGGATGCTGGGTCAATGAAGGATGTTGGGTCAAATCCCAGGCCTGGATTCACCATCGGGCCACTGAGCAAGGCTCTTTGTAAATATCAGAGGGCTACAGCCCTCCCTTATAGAGCTGATATATGTAACAAAGAGTGACTGGTTGCTCCTCTGGTTGTAGATGTGGTGTATGACCCTCACATCATCAGCAGTCTTGTGAAGCTGCTCCTCAGACTTCTGCGGTGCCGGGTTCGAGCCCCCCCCGACATCTATATCGCATCCACGGTCCGAAATCCCGACACGTACGACCGCTTCAAGAGCCAGCTGGGTGAGCTTCCGACAGGATCTGTCTGTCTCCCGACAGGAGCCTCCGACCGGGAGATTAATGCAGAAACTGTTTTTTTCCCCCTCCTCGCAGGTGGAGCGGGGATCCGGTACGAGGTGGTGGCTGGGCCCAGCTCACAGCTTTTTCCATACAGCAGAACCTCACAGATAGAACTTATCAAGCTGTATTTATGAAGCCAAACGTGTAATAAAGTATTTATTTACATTTTATACATTCAGGTTAATTTCCTGTGGAACTGTTGGTCTTTTTCTGGGCTGGAGGTGGCCCCCGGTGCTGGCTCCTGTTACGGCCAGTCTTTCTGGTTATAACCCCTGTTGTAGGAAGGGGGTGGGGGGGTCTTCAGCTGGCAAGGAGGGGAAGCACTGTCTGGTCCCAGCTCTCGTCCCACCGCTGCTGCGTGCTTTCCCATAAATTTTTCCGGAACCGGGCCAACCGGCCCTGTGCGTTGAGGAGGTCTGACAGCAGTACCTATGAGGTAGGAAGTGTCTTGGGGTCAAACTCTGACACTAACATACAAATACCAGTATGATGTTCAGTCTACGCATCACTGAAATCCACATACTCCATAAAGAGATACATTTTGCCACAATTTATAATTCTCAGGCTCTTGGCCAAGAAAAATACCCTCTCCCTTTGATTGATGCCCAAAAAGCCAGCCGGATTCGCAAAAAGACCCAGTAAACATTCTCTGTCGCAGGCTGTACCTTAATCTGCTGCGCCAATTCCTCAGAGTCCTCGAACACGAGTCCGTTCTCGTCATGCTTAACAAGCTCATGGAGGCTGCGAGAGGAAAACTGTGGTTATTCACCGGCAGTGACAATCACAGTGACCCCCAAAACGAGGGTCAGCTCAGCCGAGAGGCTGCCACACTGGCTGCAGTGAGGGGACCCACCACTGGAAGCGTACGGCGCAGACGGGGAGGCAGCAGCCGAACATGTCCACCACCTTCATGGGCAGGTCCAGGCCGCTCGAGGACGTGTGCAAGCAGACGCCCAGGTCAGCAGAACCTGAGAAAGCAGGTTAGTCTAGCTTTTTATCGGGTATCGACTCATCGGGTCTGGAACCCGAAACCAAGACGTTCTGTCCGGCAGGCAGAAAGTGCTTACCGAGGAGGACGGGATAATCTTCTGCTTCCAGCCATGGCGTGCAAATCTGCACGTGTGCGAAGCATAACTGGTCGATCAGCTTCCTGTAGTGCTCCTTCTGAGGACCTTTACCTGCATGCGGACACCATGCTGTCAGGAGCCATTCACGGAGATGGAGGTGATGTTACACACATCTCTCAGGCGTCTGTACACACCTACCTGTGATGACACAGACAAGGGGTGGCAGTGTAGCCCCACCCTTGATAGACGCCTCGTAATCTGTTCAACCAATCAGATCAAAGTTTGAGTTATCTATTCAGAGTCTGTAAAAGCTGAGCTTCATTCATTAGAAGCACAGTACGGCCATTCTGTCAGTCATTACCTTCCAGAGCTTTCAGCAGAACAGAGAAATCTTCATCCTCTGTAAAATGACACATTCATGAATCAGTTACCTCAAAGATATATAAATGGTTGTTGTGTGTTACCTTCTCGCTGTTCAAAATGCACAGATACTATTATTGGACAATAATGTTGCATGAACCACAACCAAGACAGCAAAACAACCACTCACCGACAAAGGTGGATATTTCAGGTTCAGGAAGTAAAAATCCAGACCAAGATTTTGTTTCAACCAACCAGTTGAGTATAAAGAGTCACAGTTACAGAGTACTCAACT